>VDFB02293062.1:0-16231 GCA_007258455.2 Sequoia sempervirens | reverse complement strand
AGTTGTTCCTTAAAAATTATCATGACTTGGTTCATGTAAGCATAGTAACATGAATCAATGCATCAATGGATTATTTAATCGTGCACTTTCAATTTATATAGATGGAGAAATGGCCCTCCTCTCTCTCTTTATACATACATACATACATACATACATACATACATACATATACATACATACATACATGTATATATATATATATATACATACATACATACATACATACATATATATATATATATATATATATATATATATATATATATATCTTTCCATATCTCTCTCTAACTCATGCACACACACTCCCTATATCTCTATCTCCCCCCACTCTATTTTTCTCTCCCTTGCTCTCTCTATTACTTGTTTCTCTCACCATATCTCTTTATATCTCCCTCTCCCCCCCTTATTTCCCTCTTTCCCTATTGCAAACATAAAATAAAGATGTTCTTAATGGAACCTAATTATCTTCCTAATTCAAAGGTTTTGTTTCAGTCATGTTTAAAACCTTATAAGTGGATGCATAGTTGATTTGAAGCTGTCACTCTTCCGTTCAAACCTTTGTTGCACAAAGTCATTATATAAATGACCTACCAAATGACCTCGTGTATTGCACAAAAGTATGCAAAAAATAGACCAAATATTCCCTAATTGCCTTTCCACAACTCTTCGATTGCGCACCAAGATGAGATTGCTAGTTTAATTGTAACCAATTGTTTGAGTGAAATTAGCTTTATTGAGATTTACAATCACTATTTGTGTCATTGACAAAACATCTGTGTGCATTAAACAATTCATAATCTTTTAAATAATTTTTTAAATAATAATATTTTATTTAAATATAATATATCATCTGCATTGCGAGTCGTTTGCATTATACTTTGAATGTAATATCTCAATGATTGTCATGATATAATGGTTTTGGAAATAGTGTGAAAGGGGGCAAGCAACCTTTACAAAAGGAATGTTTCACTCGACTTTAGCATCTACAAATGGAGGATTTTACTTAAGAGATTTTTGTTTTTACTAAATTTATGTAATCATATTAGGTTTCAACTAAACTAGTTTTAATTTTTTAAATTATGATATGTTATGAATAATATAATAATAATAGTAATCAATTAAATTAGTTTTTTCTTGTGGCTGAAGAAAGTTAAATCTTTAAGTTTGGGATTTTTTTAATATTCAAACTAGCAATTAAATCTAATATATTTAAATTAATATTAATACAATTAATTTAATATTCATTTGGGGCTTTTGTTAATCTTATGGTAATAAATTTTTATCAATTAATTTTTTTTTATCTATATGGTGAAGAAAGTTTAATCTTTAAATTTGGGTTTTTTGTAATATTCAAACTGGCAATTAAATCTATAATATGTATCTAAATTAATATTAGTACAACTAATTTAATATTAATTTGCCATTTTTTTTAATCCTAAAGTACTTTTTACTTAAATAATGATATTAATGTATATTATGAAGAATGTAATAACATTAATGTTCAATTCCATTTTGATTTTGTTTGAAGGGGAGGTGATTGTGGTGGGGATTCAGAGGATGAGGATGGGTTTTCCTAGGTTTCTGTTGGGTTTTATTTGTGTTTCCTCTTGCTAGGTTTTGAGAAAAGGCACGTGTGGCTTCTCCTTGACCTTGTTAGGGTTGTTTTGGCTGTTGTTGGGTTGTGTTTCTCTTTGCTAGTCTTTGCCCCCCTGATTGGATATGGCTACTCCAAGTTGGGGAAAATTTTGGGTTTCTTGGGAAGTTTACTTAATCTTTCTTGTCTCAAGAGTTTCCCTACTATTTTGCGTATATTGCTCTTGGAGGTTGCTCTTGCTTTGTCTCACTTGAAGGTTGCAGAGTCTCTTTGTACCAATTGTGCTTCTTTGCTCCTTCCATTATTTGTTCCTACTTGTCCTTTGCTTTGTATCCCTAGTGGTCTTCAGTTTTGTTGTGGGTTTGGGTTCTCTATGTTTTGTAAATCCCTTCTAGAATTTTACATCAAAGTTTTGGCTTTCACATTGAGCTTATTTCCTTCTTCTTCCTACATATAATTTTTTGCTTTCACACTGAGCTAATTACAAAAGGAATGTTTCACTCGATCATGAATACCCTTATTTGATTAAATTCACCAATTTTCTTCTCTTAATTAAATAGATCATTGATCTAATTAAGTCATTCTCTCTCATTAATTAAATAAATCAATCTGATCAAATTAACCTTGGCTCTTTATTTAATTAAACAAATCAATTTTATTTAATTAATTTCTAAATTATATCTATTAAATTAAATAAATTAAAACCTTGTTTAATTTAATCTAACTAATCATCGTCTTTAGTTAAATAAAACAAAATATTTGTTTAACTATCTCTAAAATCAAATTCAAGATTCTCATCTTTGATTTAAATCAACCCATAAATCTAAGTCAAATTTGCACATCATCTAATCCCTTATTAAATTAATTAACCCTTGATTAATTTAATTCTAATTTAGGTCCCATCCTCTAGCCTTTTCCAATTGCACATGAAAATAGATTTAATTCATTTATTAAATCCCTATTTTCTCTCAACATGGCATAATAGGGGGATATTCTTCCAAATTTGAAATCTTTCCAAGCAGACTTTGTCCTTCCAAGTGGACTTTTTCCTTCCAACAAGACATTTATTTCATCTTTTGCATTCAGGCAAGTGGCATTTATGACATACATTTTCCCTCTTACATGTCATTTCATTATTTTCAAATTCCACCTAATTGCATTTATGGGCACATTCATCAAAATGTGTGCATCCCTCATCCATTCTCACCTTGACAAGTGGCACTTGGCCATTGGTTGAGAGTTAGTCCCACATTGCTTCATTAAGGGAATTTATCCATCTTGTCTTTGTATACATACGAGGTTTCTTTCCTCATTCCATATGAATCCACAATTTGAGAAAACTTACTATACTAAATTTCATCTTCAAGCATTAGGATTTTTATCCATTTCATCAAGGCATAGCTAGGTTATTGTAGGTTTTCTCCATGTAGTTCATTTGAAGTAATCACCAAATGGATCAATCATCACCAAATATTTAAGAGCTTGCATAGGAGTTGGGAAAGGGCCAATTTCCACATCAAATTTGAACCAACTCCCCCATAAGATCATTTTAATATGATTTAATCTATTCCCTTGCTTTTTTATTGTGTTCTTGCTTTTATTCCTATTTTGAACAATTTTAATGGATTTTATGGGGAACTTTGATCTTGGCTTGCATTTGAATCTTCTAATTTGTTTTTTTGTTGTCTCTTGCAGGTACTAGGATCTTGGTTCTACAAAAGCTTTCATGATAGCGGTTATCATTAATAAGTGTGGGATAAAAAGAACCCTTGTTGACAATGTCTCAACCCCTAACATTTGTAGCATAAACCTTTTGGATAAGGTTTGTATTATCTATTCATGGATTTGATAATGTAGGAAAGCAACTTCTTGGTGTGATAACATTTCCTATTAGCATTGGAAAAAACATAATGCACACTCCAGTGCATGTTATGCCTTAAAATATTTCATTTAATCTTCTTTTAGGAAGACCATGGCTTCACGAAATGCATCCATTTCCTTCAACTCTTCATCATTTAATGAAACATGTCTATAACAACATAGTTTATACAATCAAGGTTGACCATAAACCAAAAAATTGTTTTCACACTAAGAAAGACATAGAAATTCTTTTGAAAATATTGACAACAACTGCACAAGTAGAACAAGTGCAAGAGAAAGAAAGAGAAAATAATATTGAAGAAGTCACAAAGTTATTGGGGGATGATTTGGGTTCCTTAGATTTCATGCCTACATTCATTGGAGAATACAAGATCATAACAAAAGAGCCTAAAATGAGAAAAGAACCAGTGGTAGTGTCAACAAAAAATTCAAAAGAACCTTTGAAAGCATCGAGTTCAACCACTTTAGAAGAAGAGAACATACACAACAAACCTTGATGAAGTGGACTATAAACAACTATCGAATCCAAAAGAAATGGAAAATGTTTATGGAAGAGGTTACAAACTTTTGAAAGAACCTGGTTATAGTGGCAAAGGATGTGGTGCTAGAGAACAAGGAATTTGTGTCCCTATGGAGCCTAAAACATAAGTAACAACTAGTGGTATTTGTTATTGTCCTTCAAAAGAGACAAAAGTAGTAGAAAAGCCTTCACTCAATACCAACACTATTACAAAATATTCTCCTAAGCCAACTCTAACATTAGTGTATCTTGAACTGATAGGAAGAACTAGTGATCTTCCTTATTGTCCTTCAAAACAAATGAAGGAATCAAAGAAATCTTCACTTAATATCAATTTCATCAGGCAATACATTCCTAGTCCTTTAAGGGAGAGTACAATATATCACAATCCAAAGAGTCTTTTGTATGTATGACAACTTGTACTAAGCAAGAGATATCTTCGTCACAAAAGAAAGGAACATTTTATACTATTGATCAAAAGAGTATCCCGTCAAGACTCCTCCAAGATCATTTGATATCTCTCCCTCTAATATCATAAAAGAAATTCTACAAAAAAAGGTTCATTCTGTGCATATCATAGAGTTAATGGTCATTATACTAATGAATTACTAGCTTACAGATTAGTAGCTTTATATATCTTGCGCATTTCCATTAATGGTGGTTTAATATTAGGTGCAACCATTTTTTCTGTGGCAACAACATGATAGTTCTTGGCATTTGTCTTTTTCTCTATGATTGGGGGGCCAAGGATAACTAGTTTTTTGAGGTAAAAATTATTTTCTTCCTTAGTTTCTACTTAAAATACCAACATAGCAACTATGTTGGAATTTTAAGTGGGGGCCATGTTGTCCCCCATTCATTGTTTGCATGTTCCCTTCTTAGGGATGATAGCATAATCCTCCTAGGAAGTGTGAATTTATTTTCAAAGTGTGGTCTTCTAAATTCATGAGATGTGTCTTGTTCTTGGTGACATCGGGATTGATTTCCTTGAAGAGTGTGACCTTTTTGAGAATATGATATTCCTCTTGGTGGAAATTCTATGGATTGCATTTCCTAGGTTGTGAATATTTTATCCTCAACTAGTCCTCTCTTGGAGACATTAGGCATGACGTTCCCTAAGAGGAGACTTTACATGAACTAAGTAAAACCCATTTGAACATGTCTTATCATACTTGAATTTTTTTTGTAAGTGTTTAGCATAGTGTAGCTTGCTAACCTTATAAAGCTCAAAGTTCATATTTATGTTGTGCCTTATCCAGGTTATTATAGGTATAACTTTGGTATGGCTTGTATGGTGAGATTTTTTAGACCTGGTATGACTTTCTCATTTAGCCACTTTTTGGGGGATCACCTAGTGGATATCCTGAGGTTCCATTAGCCCATGTGAGCATGCATTGTTGTTTGCATATTGGAAATCATGTTACACTTATGAATGTATTTTTGGAAAAACAATTGAGGCTTGATCCACATCGAGTTGGAAAAACAGTCAAGGTTTGATCCACTCTTTTTATTTTTATTTTTTTTCTTTTAGTCTTTGGCATTGTATGCTTGTGTGTCTTGTTTTGCTGCTTCATATCATACATCTTTTGTGTGTCCATTTGTGCTTATTTTGGTTTGACAGAGGATCTTGGTCCTACGGTCTTGGACAACATCCTTGATCTTTTTCATCCTATCCCATAAGCATTGGTGCACTCAGACCCCTCTTTACGTATATTTGTCTACTTTAGTGTGAGTTTGCACTTGTACTCCTCCTCTCACTAAAGTGGGGGCTAAATGTAGTATAGAAAAATGTATCCCTATATATATTTTCTCACTTGTTTGTGCCTTCCTAATTAAAATGAACTTAATAATGCCTTAATTTAGAAATCATAACTATATTTACTGTTTGTGCCTTATTTGTAATTAATTGATCAATAGAAAGGGTAAAATTATCATTTACTATGAACAGTTCAATTTGACAAAACAATCAATAATACTTTTACACCTTATTTGTATTAAAAATAAATAATCTTTATTTATTGTTAAAATTAATAACTTTTTATACAATTGAACCATAACTTGCATTAAATGTTTTTTTAATATGAAGGAAAAAAATATATGTTAAAACAACTGATTACAAAGTAGGATTGTCAGTCTTAAAAAGCATTTGAGCACACCAATTCCAAAAAATCTTGAAAATTCAAAATAGGACTCTAGTCGTAAAGAAAAAAATCCAAATACACCAATTCCAAAAAATCTTTAAAATTTCATAATAGGACTGTCAGTCTTAAAGAAAAAAATTCGAATACGCCAATCCCAAAAAATCTTCAAAATCCAGATATGAAGGATAATCACTACAAGAAGAGGAACCTTTCAAACCTAACTACAAGATATAAACCCTTATTACCGTAAGATTGTTCATGTTGTGAGTATTTTAAGAAAAACCACCTAAACAAAAGTCAATGAAGAAAAGAATAAGAAAGTTATGTTAAAACAATTGGACTATAGCCTCCATAGGATGTTTGGGAAAGAAACGCGTTTGGCATTCCGTGACCAGATATAAACCCTTATTACACTAAGAGTGTTCATATTGTGATTGTGAATATTTTTAAAAAGACCAAAAAATAGATCAATTAAATAAATAAATAACCCTCCATAGAATGCTTGGGAAGGAAACGCGTTCGGCGTGGCTAGACCAGTTCACGCGCAACATAGGAATATGCATATCTTTAATCTAGGGTGGCCACTCATTAATTACAGGCCTTTAGTCGGTGGCCCTTCTCTATTTATTTACGCTCGTTACTCTTGTCTTACACAGTTTGAGCAGTTAATTTATGTTTGTTGATCTGCTACGCAACCTACAAAGCTTGTTCGGTGCAACGTCTAACAATGGCTCGAAAGAAATTCTCACGAAGCTGTATTTGCCTTCTCTCCATTACTTTCTATATCTCCTCCTCCTCAGGTTAGTTCTTCTCCTCCTTAGTTCAGTTCTTTACACTACTTTTCTGTTCAAGAAGTAAAGATATGCACACCATCTATTCACAAGATGCTGCTTTTATTTGAAGTTATCTTGCTTTGGTATACAGATTTTTCAATCCGTAGGGCTTTGGGATTTCTCTTTGGTGTAGATAAATAGAGGTATGGTAACCCTTCACAATAGGGTTTAATGATGTTCAAGCTGTGTTTGAATACCTATCTAAACCTAGATCGGGTTGGGTAAGTCAGGAACAGTGTTGGATAAGATTGAACAGGAACCAGGGATTTAACAGACATGTTTTAGTCTCTCGTGGCTATAATAAATCTATATTGCAAGCACAAATATAGAAATAATACTGAGTAGAATAGAGTTTTTATTTACTTTTTTTAGGGCATTGAGTTTATTGTTTCTGTTGCTTACAAATAACTTGTGCATGTACAGGAGATGCCAATACACCCAAACTGGGTGGCTCATGTATGTTTTTTCTCCTATTAATTTTTGCCTGATATAAATAGAAACCTCAGAGACTTTTTAGTAGAAGTTGATTAAATTATCTGACGATTAAGAATACCAGATTCTCTAGGAATACACTGTAAAACAGTAAACCTAAAATGCAGTTTTAGACTAATTAAATGGTTTTCTGTATTTAAGGCAATGGATTTTATTAATGGGTGTGATTTTGTGTAACAAAAAATGCAGGTATGTGCAGTAACGATTGACATATACTTTGTATAGGGTCAAGAACTGAAGAGTATGGTCCAGGTATTCCCACATTCACGGCGACAATAATCAACACATGCCTATCTAAATGTAAGCGGCGAAACATCCTTCTGCATTGTGGGTCGTTTGCATCATCAGATTGGGATTTTTGTGGAGGTAACTTATAGAATTTCTTTAAAAAAATTTCTTATTTGATAAGAAAATCATTGCATTATAAAACATATCTATGGGAGGAAGAAGAAGAGAATCTTTGAAAATATTCTCTGCATTGACAGAGGAGGTTTGTTATAGACCAGGAAACAAAACTCATCCGCTGTACTAGGCTTTTAGAAGAGGAGAACAAGAAATTATTTGTAGTTGAAAGATTAGCCTTTGTCAAGGCGTAAAAACTGCTATTCTTTCATGATCATTGTCTTATTTTACTGTGATGGATTAGGTTTTCTCTACAGGGAATTTCGGACTTCTAATCTCAAGTAATGAATTAGTTTTTCTCTAAAGAGAGCTTCAGACTTCTACTTTGGATGGTAAAATGAGCTTCACTTAAAATGTTGTTTCAAGTAAATAACTCTTTCTATTACGACTTTTTAGCCTTTTTTTTTGGCATTACAGTAATAGTCATTAATTTTCTCTTTTTATTGCCCAGGTTAATTCTTCCATTGAGTGTAGAGGAGAGCGGAAGGTGAAGGGATTTATTTTGATGTTTTCCAAATGGAGCTACTTCAATATTGAACATAATGAGAGAATGAGGATTACAAAATGGAGGTCAACCTTAGGGAAAATCATATATTAGAATGCATGTAGTTTAGTGGAACTAGAAAACTATCTGAGCTATGTGGGCTTCACTATTTGCATTTCCAAACCAAAACTAAATGCAAATACTGAAGTCATATAGTTGAAATAATTTCCTGCCACACATGTATTCTAATATATTCTTTTACTCTAAGGTTGGCTTCCAGTTTGTACGCCTCCATTCCCTGCTTGTCTTCAATATTGATGTAGTTCCCTTCGCTACAGCCATATGACGAAACGGAAGCTTAGTTTTTTTCAGAAATCTAAATACTAGAGACAAATGCAAGAAAGAACAATCACAAAAATAGAATGAAACTTTTGTTTATCCTTCAATTCCTCCTGTAGCGAACAATGCCATTTTTAATAATTTATGTATGAAAAAAGTGATTTAAAACGGGTTTTAATTGCCCTCGCATTCGCAAGTAGAAAGGGTGAGAGGTAAGTTTTATTGTTACCGTATTCTCTCCTGCCTTCAATATATTTGCCGGGAATTTGTTGTTATTTTAGATTTGAGAAGAATTTGACCACAGTTCGAGATTAGTGTTACCGTTTGGTGAGCAAAAGTGAAGAAATGGTTATCTTTCAAGGGCGGTTGCAAATTGCATTTTAACGGTTAAATATGATTGCAATTTATAGCGAAGAGTGTCCAACACAGCGTGAGTGGTGGCTTGGTTTTTACGCCGAAGGCGTTCCCTCTATGAAGTCTGTCCAGCGTATCTTTAACATCAACCGCCTGCAGTACTGGATAAGAGATGGACGACCATGAAAACGCATCTGGCCGTTCGTCCTTTTGCTTTTATCTGTTCACATTTTTCCATTTATCACGTCTTTTCATTGGCATATCGTGGGTCCCTCCTCTCACCGTTTCGGCATGGCCAGGCATCTACAGCTACACCGTTCTGTCACTTGTAAACGTCCAGATGCATTTTGCAAACCATGTATTCGTTAAACGGCTGCAAAATTCTTGTCTCGAGTTCAAGAATCTAATTGCATTATTAGCTGCAGTTGCATTCACCTGATGTAAAATCATTGTCAAATAAGTCACCAAATTTGTACTGATTCCAAATATGCCAATTTCTCGCAACACTCAATTCCTGTAAATCATTAGAAATAAAATCAAATGTTCAAATAGGCAATTCAATATTATGGCACAAGAATTGACTGAATATGGGAGTGCACTCTATACTGTTAATGTTTACATCCAGTGGCAGACAACTTTTCGGTATTGTTTCTTATTAGTACCATTTCTCTGCTTTTGTTTGTCTAAAAAATATTATTCTGTGTAGCAAATTGGAAGGAGGACATTAAATCAACAAAACGTTTACCTAAGATACAATGAATGTATTTCAGAAAAGGGAAAATATTATTTCTCTGCACCTGGGTCAAAATCTGTTAACTTGATAGCTTAACCCACGCCAACAGCTTTTATGTACTATATAAGATTGAATAAATTAAAGTCATGGAGAAAGAACCTCAGCCCCATCTAAATATCATCTTATTATTCACCTGGTACAAATTTCCAGGTTCAGACAAGGCAACAAATGTGTGATTGACTGTGAAAACCGAAATAGCATATCTTGTATAGTTCATAAGGAGCAATCACCCAGTTCATCCCATTCCAAAACCTTTCATAAATCGATCCACTTTCAACTGCAATCCAGACTGAGGTCTCCCTGACATTACTGTTAGGGACAACCTCTTCCTAACAACAAGAGGAGGACCCAATTCCTCCTCAATCAATAAATTAGCCCCATCATCTGAGCCTACATCAAATTGTTGCTCTTCCCTAGAATTTGGATTATAGTCATGTGGGTGGCTGTTTTTTCTGTTATCTTGATTGAGGTCTTTAAATGGTTCCAATTTTGGAGCAGTTGCCATTGTTACAGATCAATAAATCAAAGGGAAATTCCAACTGCATCCACTTATTTGAGTGGGTGTCATAAGCCCAAAATCTGTCAACTTCTGGCGGATGTGTGCACTGCAGGGATTGAGATAAAGCAAAATAAACTGTAAATTCAAGTATGCCAATTGCAATAACCCAAAGGAGCTTGTGGGTATTTTTGAAATATGAGCATCCCATCTGTAAACCAGGCCAGGAATCATAACCTCCAAGTGGGTATTAAAGGATGGCAATGGCTTGAAATGGGCTAATCCATCCAAGAATATTACAGCTTTCTTTGTGTTTGAAAATTATGGTGTATGTAATGTTTGTTGGCTCATTCATTCATGTATGGCCAGTTTTGTGCTTCATGTTAATATGGGTATTGGGGATTATGAGAGATAATCTACTAGTAATTGAAATACACAAAACTCTTCATCAATGGAGAGTTTGTTGATTCAGTTTCAGGTAATGCGTATATATATTTTTTGCTATAATTTCTTATTTTCACTCATTGCAGCCAGCTTTTGAGTTCATATGGTAGTATGTGATTCCACTATATTTTTCTTTCTTTCTAGTACCATTGATCACCTGAAAAAGGTTTACCAGTGCACTGGAGTTTTTAGGGGGACAAATACCAGATCTATTCCTTCAGTCTTTAAAAAAACTATTTGAATTTTTTTAACAACTGTTATTTTCTATTACTAGAATGTATTCATTTATTTAATTAGTGAAGTTATGTATTAGTATTTTTATTTTCTTTTTGGTGTGTTCATAATACACATCGTCTCCTTTCACAGACAGTACAGGGCAATGGGAAACAACATGGAAGGCTTATTACCATAACAACGAAAATTCTGGGTGTGTCAAAATAGTGTGTGGATTTGGTTTGTGGTCGGATTAAACTTTTAGGCTTGTAAGGGAGTTGTTTCAGGTTATTTGACATTGATTTGGATGTGGATTTAGTAGACTTTGTCATTCAATTACTTGGATTATGTTACTAGAATGTATTAATTTATTTAATTAGTGAAGTTATGTATTAGTAATTTCTTTTTCATTCTGGTGTGTTCATAATACATGTTGTCTCCTTTCATAGTATAGGGTAATGGGAAACAACGTGGAAGGCTTATTACCATAACAATGAAAACTTTGGGTGTGTTCAAATAGTATGTGGATTTGGTTGGTGGTGGGATTAAACTTTTAGGCTTGTAAGGGAGTTGTTTTAGGCTATTTGACATTGATTTGGATGAGTACTTAGTAGGATTTGTCATTCAATTGCTTGGATTTTTGTGAACAAGAACATCTTTTGCATGGTCTATTTGAGACCTAATCTCTTTGTACGAGTAATTAATAAGTTGTTCCTTAAAAATTATCATGACTTGGTTCATGTAAGCATAGTAACATGAATCAATGCATCAATGGATTATTTAATTGTGCACTTTCAATTTATATAGATGGAGAAATAGCCCTCCTCTCTCTCTTACATACATACATACATACATACATACATACATACATACATACATACATATATATATATATATATATATATATATATATATATATATATATCTTTCCATATCTCTCTCTAACTCATGCACACACACTCCCTATATCTCTATCTCCCCCCACTCTATTTTTCTCTCCCTTGCTCTCTCTATTACTTGTTTCTCTCACCATATCTCTTTATATCTCCCTCTCTCCCCCTTCTCTCCCTCTTTCCCTATTGCAAACATAAAATAAAGATGTTCTTAATGGAACCTAATTATCTTCCTAATTCAAAGGTTTTGTTTCAGTCATGTTTAAAACCTTATAAGTGGATGCATAGTTGATTTGAAGCTGTCACTCTTCCGTTCAAACCTTTGTTGCACAAAGTCATTATATAAATGACCTACCAAATGACCTCGTGTATTGCACAAAAGTATGCAAAAAATAGACCAAATATTCCCTAATTGCCTTTCCACAACTCTTCGATTGCGCACCAAGATGAGATTGCTAGTTTAATTGTAACCAATTGTTTGAGTGAAATTAGCTTTATTGAGATTTACAATCACTATTTGTGTCATTGACAAAACATCTGTGTGCATTAAACAATTCATAATCTTTTAAATAATTTTTTAAATAATAATATTTTATTTAAATATAATATATCATCTGCATTGCGAGTCGTTTGCATTATACTTTGAATGTAATATCTCAATGATTGTCATGATATAATGGTTTTGGAAATAGTGTGAAAGGGGGCAAGCAACCTTTACAAAAGGAATGTTTCACTCGACTTTAGCATCTACAAATGGAGGATTTTACTTAAGAGATTTTTGTTTTTACTAAATTTATGTAATCATATTAGGTTTCAACTAAACTAGTTTTAATTTTTTAAATTATGATATGTTATGAATAATATAATAATAATAGTAATCAATTAAATTAGTTTTTTCTTGTGGCTGAAGAAAGTTAAATCTTTAAGTTTGGGATTTTTTTAATATTCAAACTAACAATTAAATCTAATATATTTAAATTAATATTAATACAATTAATTTAATATTCATTTGGGGCTTTTGTTAATCTTATGGTAATAAATTTTTATCAATTAATTTTTTTTTATCTATATGGTGAAGAAAGTTTAATCTTTAAATTTGGGTTTTTTGTAATATTCAAACTGGCAATTAAATCTATAATATGTATCTAAATTAATATTAGTACAACTAATTTAATATTAATTTGCCATTTTTTTTAATCCTAAAGTACTTTTTACTTAAATAATGATATTAATGTATATTATGAAGAATGTAATAACATTAATGTTCAATTCCATTTTGATTTTTTTTGAAGGGGAGGTGATTGTGGTGGGGATTCAGAGGATGAGGATGGGTTTTCCTAGGTTTCTGTTGGGTTTTATTTGTGTTTCCTCTTGCTAGGTTTTGAGAAAAGGCACGTGTGGCTTCTCCTTGACCTTGTTAGGGTTGTTTTGGCTGTTGTTGGGTTGTGTTTCTCTTTGCTGGTCTTTGCCCCCCTGATTGGATATGGCTACTCCAAGTTGGGGAAAATTTTGGGTTTCTTGGGAAGTTTACTTAATCTTTCTTGTCTCAAGAGTTTCCCTACTATTTTGCGTATATTGCTCTTGGAGGTTGCTCTTGCTTTGTCTCACTTGAAGGTTGCAGAGTCTCTTTGTACCAATTGTGCTTCTTTGCTCCTTCCATTATTTGTTCCTACTTGTCCTTTGCTTTGTATCCCTAGTGGTCTTCAGTTTTGTTGTGGGTTTGGGTTCTCTATGTTTTGTAAATCCCTTCTAGAATTTTACATCAAAGTTTTGGCTTTCACATTGAGCTTATTTCCTTCTTCTTCCTACATATAATTTTTTGCTTTCACACTGAGCTAATTACAAAAGGAATGTTTCACTCGATCATGAATACCCTTATTTGATTAAATTCACCAATTTTCTTCTCTTAATTAAATAGATCATTGATCTAATTAAGTCATTCTCTCTCATTAATTAAATAAATCAATCTGATCAAATTAACCTTGGCTCTTTATTTAATTAAACAAATCAATTTTATTTAATTAATTTCTAAATTATATCTATTAAATTAAATAAATTAAAACCTTGTTTAATTTAATCTAACTAATCATCGCCTTTAGTTAAATAAAACAAAATATTTGTTTAACTATCTCTAAAATCAAATTCAAGATTCTCATCTTTGATTTAAATCAACCCATAAATCTAAGTCAAATTTGCACATCATCTAATCCCTTATTAAATTAATTAACCCTTGATTAATTTAATTCTAATTTAGGTCCCATCCTCTAGCCTTTTCCAATTGCACATGAAAATAGATTTAATTCATTTATTAAATCCCTATTTTCTCTCAACATGGCATAATAGGGGGATATTCTTCCAAATTTGAAATCTTTCCAAGCAGACTTTGTCCTTCCAAGTGGACTTTTTCCTTCCAACAAGACATTTATTTCATCTTTTGCATTGAGGCAAGTGGCATTTATGACATACATTTTCCCTCTTACATGTCATTTCATTATTTTCAAATTCCACCTAATTGCATTTATGGGCACATTCATCAAAATGTGTGCATCCCTCATCCATTCTCACCTTGACAAGTGGCACTTGGCCATTGGTTGAGAGTTAGTCCCACATTGCTTCATTAAGGGAATTTATCCATCTTGTCTTTGTATACATACGAGGTTTCTTTTCTCATTCCATATGAATCCACAATTTGAGAAAACTTACTATACTAAATTTCATCTTCAAGCATTAGGATTTTTATCCATTTCATCAAGGCATAGCTAGGTTATTGTAGGTTTTCTCCATGTAGTTCATTTGAAGTAATCACCAAATGGATCAATCATCACCAAATATTTAAGAGCTTGCATAGGAGTTGGGAAAGGGCCAATTTCCACATCAAATTCGAACCAACTCCCCCATAAGATCATTTTAATATGATTTAATCTATTCCCTTGCTTTTTTATTGTGTTCTTGCTTTTATTCCTATTTTGAACAATTTTAATGGATTTTATGGGGAACTTTGATCTTGGCTTGCATTTGAATCTTCTAATTTGTTTTTTTGTTGTCTCTTGCAGGTACTAGGATCTTGGTTCTACAAAAGCTTTCATGATAGCGGTTATCATTAATAAGTGTGGGATAAAAAGAACCCTTGTTGACAATGTCTCAACCCCTAACATTTGTAGCATAAACCTTTTGGATAAGGTTTGTATTATCTATTCATGGATTTGATAATGTAGGAAAGCAACTTCTTGGTGTGATAACATTTCCTATTAGCATTGGAAAGGACATATTGCACACTCCAGTCCATGTTATGCCTTAAAATATTTCATTTAATCTTCTTTTAGGAAGACCATGGCTTCACGAAATGCATCCATTTCCTTCAACTCTTCATCATTTAATGAAACATGTCTATAACAACATAGTTTATACAATCAAGGTTGACCATAAACCAAAAAATTGTTTTCACACTAAGAAAGACATAGAAATTCTTTTGAAAATATTGACAACAACTGCACAAGTAGAACAAGTGCAAGAGAAAGAAAGAGAAAATAATATTGAAGAAGTCACAAAGTTATTGGGGGATGATTTGGGTTCCTTAGATTTCATGCCTACATTCATTGGAGAATACAAGATCATAACAAAAGAGCCTAAAATGAGAAAAGAACCAGTGGTAGTGTCAACAAAAAATTCAAAAGAACCTTTGAAAGCATCGAGTTCAACCACTTTAGAAGAAGAGAACATACACAACAAACCTTGATGAAGTGGACTATAAACAACTATCGAATCCAAAAGAAATGGAAAATGTTTATGGAAGAGGTTACAAACTTTTGAAAGAACCTGGTTATAGTGGCAAAGGATGTGGTGCTGGTGCTAGAGAACAAGGAATTTGTGTCCCTATGGAGCCTAAAACATAAGTAACAACTAGTGGTATTTGTTATTGTCCTTCAAAAGAGACAAAAGTAGTAGAAAAGCCTTCACTCAATACCAACACTATTACAAAATATTCTCCTAAGCCAACTCTAACATTAGTGTATCTTGAACTGATAGGAAGAACTAGTGATCTTCCTTATTGTCCTTCAAAACAAATGAAGGAATCAAAGAAATCTTCACTTAATATCAATTTCATCAGGCAATACATTCCTAGTCCTTTAAGGGAGAGTACAATATATCACAATCCAAAGAGTCTTTTGTATGTATGACAACTTGTACTAAGCAAGAGATATCTTTGTCACAAAAGAAAGGAACATTTTATACTATTGATCAAAAGAGTATCCCGTCAAGACTCCTCCAAGATCATTTGATATCTCTCCCTCTAATATCATAAAAGAAATTCTACAAAAAAAGGTTCATTCTGTGCATATCATAGAGTTAAT
>VDFB02293061.1:0-25318 GCA_007258455.2 Sequoia sempervirens | reverse complement strand
TATTTAGGTTAGCTTTGGCTGGGTTGGGTGTTGGCTTCTTGTTTTCTTTTTAATGGGTTTTGGCTCGTGGCTGCTATCCTTTTTCTTTGCTACAGCCTTCTTTTTGATGGGTTCTCTATTGCTTTATCTTTCTTTTGTTTGTAAACTCTCATTGGTTTGGGTCCCTATAAAACCTATTTTTTCCTTTATCAAAAGGCTCAGTTGTATGTTACTCCACTAGGTATGTAGACATCCTCGTGGTGCAATATCATCCCACTGTAATTTTTAGAGTTTCAAATAGGGAATCTCGAGAATCTTTGACCTATGACATGTCCCTATAGGTCAATTTAGAGAAATGGCTTCCTTCCACCCATACAATTGAATGAAACCCTTCTTTTCTAATGTAGAGGAACCTTCACTTAGAACAAATTGACATAGGTGAAAAAATGATCCATCACCAACAATGAAAAAAATGCAAAAAAAATTGATTCACTTGACAACTTTCATAAGTTGTTTCATCTCAAACAATGATAAAGTGCATTCTAGATCACATTGGAAACATTGACATGGCAGCCTACAATTTAATGCAATGAGCTATCATTAATAACTTTTAGAAAAAAAATAATGAAGCCAATTGCTTCAGTGAGATTGAAGATAACATAATTATAGACTTTTCCTCCAATTTTTAGTAAGATCCAATGGTGAAAAGGAAAGTTATTTTATTTTTCCTATAATTGCAAACCCTAGGTAGGGTTCAGACTTGCCCTCACAAAAATGGTTATAACTTATTCAAATATTAATGAAATTAGATTCACATGAAAAAAAATACAATTGATTTTAGATCAAAATATGGAATAAGCAATCCGTACCATTAGGTTTTTCAAACTGCAATTTCTGCACAATATTGTTAGAATAGGGTAGTCTCACCAAAATGAACATAACTCCCACACAACTCAATGAAATTCAATAAGAAAAAATAAATTGTAAACTAGAAAAAAAAATATTTTCATCCATATATTATAATCCTTGATATGAGAACACACCAGGCCATAAAATGCACAACTTCAACCTGAAAACAATGTAAGAATTAGAAAATGCACACAAAATTGACGTTTCCATTCACCAAACTTGGAAAAAATGTATCCAAAACCACCAATTCGAGTTTTGGAGGGTTTTCTTATATATTTCCAACCAAAAAAAACTATTTTCAACCACCTTTTGATTATTTTTTTGACAAAACACCTTAATGACACTTTTTGACAAGTTGCTTGACAACTTTTTTGAGCAACTTTTACAATTTTTACAATATTTGCCTAAATTTCACCAAATGACCAAAAAAGGTCCTAAACCATGTAGGATGGTCTAAAATGAATGTATTGACATCAATAAATCCAAAACAAAGAAAAAACCAAAATTTCACAATATAGCTTAAAATTGCATCAAGGGTGCTCCTACACTGTACTCCCAAGGGGAAGAAAAACTCATGTCCATTTGAGTGTAGGTTTCCTCTCTCTTTTTGGTCTTCCAATTCTTCATCAACTTGTCCTTCATCTCTACAACTTTCCTTGGATCCTTTCTCTTCTTCTTGTACCATCTCTTACTGAGCATCTTGTCAACTTCAAGGTACCAAAATTTGAGTTCTCGTTCATATGCCTTAGTACCACCGTTTATGTCTTCATCTTCATCATTCAACCACAATATGTCAGCACATACATCATCCATAAAATCAGAAAGTGCAACCATTACCTCATATTTTTCACCATATTGTGCATAAAAATTAGTGTTCACTTCTTTTTCTTCATACCCTTTTCCATCTCCATTTTCATCTGCTGCACCTGTAAACACATACTCACACAAAGGCTTAGTTTCAAAAACACAAGATTTTCTTGTCTCTTCAGATGCTTCTAGCACCCTTCCTTTAAACATATCTTGCAACTCATCCATTCTTTTTTTTTTCCCTCTTTTTCCTTCTTCTCCTCTAAATGATCTTCTTGATAGGCCACTTTATCCTCTTTCCTATTGGTAAATGCCAACCATTTTCTTTCTCAAGTTATTGATGCATCTCAAGATTCATTATTTTGTTCATTTCTTCCATTATTTTGTTAATATCTTCCAAGGCTTTCCTCAAATCTGCTATCTCTTGCTCAATATCAATTTGCTTCACCTTCCCATTCTTTTTCTTTATCTCACTTTTCTCTTTTTTCTTGCTTGGTGCCTCCTTACTCTGCAAGTCTCCATGAACAAATCTTCTCAACATCTCCATTTTTCTTTCTAAAGAAAGTCTCTTTCACCTTCCTTCTCCTTGTCTTCATGATACCTCACTTAGGTTTCCTCTCGTTTTCCTCACTACCTAGTCTTTTGGCATCCAAGTTCTTCCTTCAACTTGCAAAAAGACAATACACAAACTCCCAAAACCTCGCTGCCCAGATCTTTGGGCTCTGATACCAATTTGATGCAGAGGAACCTTCACTTAGAACAAATTGATATAGCTAAAACAATTATCCATCACCAACAATGAAAAAAATGCAATAAACTTGATTCACTTGACAACTTTCATAAACTGATTCATCTCAAACAATGATTAAGTGCATTCTAGATCACATTGGAAACATTGCCATGGCAACCTACAGTTTAATGAAATGAACTATCATTAATAACTTTCAAAAAAAAACAATGAATCCAATCACTTTAGTAAGATTGAAGATAACATAATTACAAACTTTTCCTCCAATTTTTATGAAGATCCAATGGTGGAAAAGAAAGTTATTGCATTTTTCCCAAAACTGCAAACCCTAGGTTGGGTTCATACCTGCCCTTAGAAAAATGGTCATAACTTATTCAAATCTTAATGAAATTTGATGATATTTTAATAAAATGAAAGTATATTCACATGGAAGCAAAATACAATTGATTTCAAATCAAAATATGGACTGTACAATCCGTACCAACACATTTTTCAGACTGCAATTTCTGCACAATATTGTTAGAATAGGACAGTATCACCAAAATGATCATAAGTCCCACACAACTTAGTGGAATTAAATGAGATAAACTAATTGTAAACTAGAAACAAATATATTTCCATCCATATATTATACTCCTTGATATGAAGCCATACCAGGCTGTAAAATGCACAACTTCAACTTGAAAACAATGTAAGAATTAGAAAATGCACACAAAATTGAGGTTTCCATTCACCAATCTTCAAAAAAAATGTATCCAAAACCCCCAATTCGAGTTTTGGAGGGTGTAATTATATATTTCCAACCCAAAAAAACTATTTTCAACCACCTTTTGATTAGTTTGTTGACAAAACACCTTAATGACACTTTTTGACAATATGCTTGACAACTTTTTTGAGCAACTTTTACAATTTTTACAATATTTGCCTAAATTTCACCAAATGAAAAAAAGTGGTCATAAGCCACTTAGGTTGGTCTCAAATGACCTTATTTACATCAATAAATCAAAAATAAATCAAAAACCAAAGTTTCACAATATAGCTTAAAATTGCATCAAGGGTGCTCATGCACCATTTTCACTCTCTTCAATTCATTCTATCATTCTTTGATTCTAGCTCTCTCCTCTTTATCTTCTATTCTCTCAATATCATCTCTATATTGAAGCTTTTATAGATTAAAGATCCTCCAACATCTAAAGGTCTCTTGCAAGCATCCAACATTGTGTCTACCAAGCCAAGAGGCTGCCACAAACTATTGGTAATGCTCTCTTTCTTCTTATCTATTTGCTATCGTGCTCTCTATTGTGTGTATTATCTTGTGGTATGAGCTCTCCTCCTAAATAGGGCCCAATTTTATCACTTTTTGTGTCTTATATTGTGATACAGGTTCTCCTCCCAAGTCGGGTTTTCTTTTATCACTATGTCTACTTTACTTTATGTCTATTATTCTCTCTATCTGTCTGGCGATCCATGGAGGTGGGAACATCAAAATGAGGATTTTACTATGGCAATGCCACAAAAATACCCCAAAATTTTTCCTCATTCATCATTTATGTAGGTTGTTCAAGTAGATCTTGGAAGAAGGTTTCAAAAGTGTAGGACCCTCTATAAGTTGGTCCTCTACCTTTCTCATCTTTTATCAACATTTCCTATTTCCTATTAATTCAATAGGTTAAAAAGACCTCGAATCTAAATTAGTTAGCAGATCCTTTGTAATTCTATCCAAGGGTTTAGTGCTCTATTCATACAAAACTATAGCATGTCTCTAGGACTTCAACACACCATGCTGACATCCCACTCCTACATTATTGTCCTTTGATCAAGGGATTCTCCCTTTGTGATAAGAATTTTAGTGATTTGTTCTTTCAGTTCCTAAAGTTTTCTTTTCATTATTATTTCTAATATTCTATTTTGAGCTATATCTTTGCAATTTCTTCATTCTTCTTTCCAAATTTCTAACTAAGTTGAGGGAGTTTAGGGTAGTCCATTCACTGGGACTCTCTTGGTAAGAAAGAGACTTGTGAGTAGTGAACCCCCCTTCTCTATAATTTTGGTTAGCCTAACATGAACCATGTTAGATATTTTTCTTTAATTTTTTTATATCTATGATAACACTCCTTCTAAGGAGGATTTTGATATGCTAGATGATTCCTTGGGTGATTTCTTAGAGGCATCATCTCCTATCCATAGATTTACTAAAAAAAATTCTTTTTCACAATCATCTATGTCTTCTTCACGAGTTCAAAAGTCAATGAATGTGGTGGTAGGTTCTGTGGCCCCTAGAAAGCCTAAGAGTCCCATCATTTACTTGAATCCATATAGCCCTTCTCATAAAAATATTCATTATATTTGTGGGGTTCTAGTCTCTAATGGCTCATTGGACCTCTATAGTAGATTCTTAAAGGCTACAGATTCTTATAACACTATAGGGCACACATATAACACTAGAAGAAATCAACAAAAAATGGATTGATCTACTTCTCAACCTAATTTGGTTCCTAATTTTGTACCAGCTTCACAACCAAGTATTCCTTCAGAACCTAAACCCATGAATAAGGCACTTGGTGATTACAATCTTGTCAAGCAACTCCGTGTTACTCCAATGAAGATTTCACTATGGGATTTGCTTCAATTTTCTCTAGTTTATTAAGGTATACTTCTAGAAGCTTTGAAAAATATCCTCTTTCCTACCTCTACTAATCTAGCAGATGGTAATATGCATTGATGGCCCATATTCATGTGGATTCATTAAATATTATGTTCTATATGCAAGAACTCCTACCCCAGGATGTGTAGAAACAAGCAAACCCTTTGATGATTATAATTAACATTAACAACATTGGCATTATACGTGCTCTCATTAACACTGATTTGGCTCTCAATGTATGTGGTATAGAGTTATTACACATGATCAATATTGATTCTACTTCTTATCTATACATTCATGGATTCAATAATACTAGTCATCACACCCTAGGCACAATAATCTTTCCTTTAAGGTTAGGATCCATTATCATACCCACTCTGGTATATGTGATGCCTATTCCTTTACATTATAATATTCCTTTGGGAAGACCTTGGATTCATAATTTTAGGGCTATAACCTCTACCTTACATCATTCCATAATTTTTTTTGCTAATATGAAGTTATTACAATAAAGGCTAACCACAAGGCTATGCACCTCTGTGAGTTGGCAGTTGTTTCAACTCTTAAGAATTGTATTTTGTTGTTATCTTTTGATGCATTGGAATGATCTTCAATGGTTCTCACCTTGAAGGTTGTCCCTAAATTGGATTTCCTTGAAGAAGAACAACCTAAAGCAAAGAGTCCTAAGTCTTCCCCTTCCACTTCTTACTCTAAATCAAATGCATGTATTGGTGATGATTGGGGGTCCTTGGATTTCTCGGATTTCTTCATCGGATAATATAAAGTTGACCCTATCCACCTTGAAATTTTGATAGTCTTATACACATCTGCTAAGAAGGTTGATCATTTTCCTATTGATAAGGATAATTCAAAACATATTGAGGAAATTAATTGTACTCTTATTGAGGAAAATAATTAGGCTTCTACTGAGGAAATTAATGTTTGTATCCCTGCCAAGAAAGATGGTTGTGATCCTATGGATATGTTTGAAATTCATTGGTGGAATGACACTCTCTATATGGATCTACCTTCTTCTCAAGCTTTGCAAACATGATACAACCCTAGTTATGAACAAGTCTCTAAATATGGTTATAATTGTAAAGTTTATGGGCATATGAACAAGGAATTCAAGTCCCTATCCAAGTTAGACCTTGCAAGCATAACTTGGGGTTGGGGTGCTCTCTTGAATAGTCTATGTAGAAACCATGGTGGAGAGTTAACATGATCTCCACTAAGTCTCTTGATCTAGTTCATCTTGAGCTGATTGAGAGTAAAGTAGGACCTAAAAAAGTTCCCCTAAATTTTTTTTCTGTTTGGAGGAAGCACTAGAAGAATTCTTAGGTTTCTACTCCCATATACCTTCTTTTCACCATAAACAATGATTCTCATATTGCTTGCACAAACAGGAATACTTTGGAGAATATGTTCTAAGTGTGGACGAGGAGGCTTATTTGTCTAATGTGGATGATGATGATCCTATTTCCCATCCCAAAGAGTGTAGTTCTCTCCTTCAAGGGGATAATACTAATGTTTCCATGGATCCTAAATCTTCTAAAAAGGTAATTAAGATTAAGAAGTTCCTTTCTCAAGAATTTTCTAAGCAACACTATGAATTATTAAATTCTTATCCCGATATATTTGTTTGGTCATATGAGGACATGCCTAGTATTGATGAGTCTATAGTGCTTCATTATATTGTCCTTGGTCTTGATGCTAAGCCTATCAAGCAATAGACCTAAATATGAATCCAAAGGTTGCATTGTTGGTTAAGACTAAGATAGAGAAGCTATTAAAATTATGCTTTATCTGTGGTATTGACTATTCACCTTGGATATTGAATATTGTTTCTTCCAACAAGCTTGATGGTCGTATTCACATTTTTATTAACTTTCATGATCTTAATAAGGCTTCTCTTAAGGATGATTTTATGTTTCCTAATATTGATATGATTGTAGATTTGATTACAGGCCATGCCTTGTTATCCTTCATGGATGCCTTTTTAGGTTATAATTAGATTTGTATTAATCTAGAAGATTAGTACAAGATAACCTTCACTTCCCCATGTGACACCTTCTATTATGTGGTCATATTGTTTGGATTAGAGAATGAAGGTGAAACTTACCAACACAAAAAGACCCTAATATTTCTTGATTTCATTCACAAAATTATAGAAGACTACGTTGATGACATCCTAGCTAAGTCTATGACTCATCTGGATCATGTAGAAAATTTCTCTTATTTTTGACAGGCTTTGACTCTATAAGATGAGATTAAATCCTCTTAAATTTGTTTTTGGTTTTGATGCTGGATTTTTTTTGGGATTCATAGTTTCCCATCATGGAATTGAAGTTCAAATAAATAATATTGATGTGATCATTAACATTCCTCCACCTAATAACATATCTCAACTTCATAATTTGAAGGGGAAGATTTAGGAAATTCATATATTTATATCTTAGTTGGTTGATCACACCCTTCCCTTCACATGTTTGTTGAAGAAAGATGTTCGTTTTTTATGGGATGATGAGTGCAACAAAGCTTTTGAGTCTATCAAAAGTTATTTTTTCAATCCTCTTATCTTACTGCCAGCTATGCAATATAGACCCTTTCTTCTTTATGTTGTTGCATCAAATTATACCTTAGCAACTTTATTGGCTCAGTATGATGATGGTGGTTAGCCATATTCTTGTTGATTATGAAACTCGTTACTTTGCCATGGAGATACAACATCTTGCTCTTGTTTTTGCAATGTAGAAGTTAAGAACTTCTCCATGCTAAAACTCACTTTATCATAAAAAGGAATCTTTTGAAGCATCTGTTCATTAGAACTAATCTTGCTAGGAGATTGGTGAAATGGGTAATGTTTCTTTATGGGCTCAACATCAACTTTGTAACTTTGAAATACATTAAGGGTCAAGTTGTTGTTGATCAGCTGGAAAAGGCTCTCTCATCTCACTCTATCCCTAATTTGGATTTATTTCTAGATGAATACTGTTGGATGTTGTGGTTGTGTGGCTGATATGTGGTTGTCATTGATGTCAACACCATTAGCATTTGATGTATTGAAGGTTGTATATGTCAAGGATATTGAGAAAATTGTAAAATAAAGTGTTCTAGGCTCCCAAAGGAACTGTGAAGGTCATGAAGGTGTCTTGTTGTGTACGTTGAAGATCAATTGTCATGGAATAAAGGTTTTATTGTCGATTGTATCTAGTCCATCCTCTGAAAGTTTCAGAGGTTCATGTGAATATTTGTTCAAAATTATGAAGATCTATGTTCTGATAGTGTTTTTGTGGTCTATGTCAATGTTCTTGATTAAAGTTGGTATAATTCTGGTAATTCTAGTTGCTACAGATGTTTCTCTATTATTTTTTGGTGTTCTTGGATGTTTCTAGATCGTGCTCTATCTCTGTGGTACATCCACATTCATCAATGTGCTGGTGGTCGAAGATTTTTCTCTGTATGTTTGGTTTCTCATGTTCTTGGCCGACATGATGGGTGTAATGTGTGGTGGATCTTCGAGGTAAAATTAATTAATGTTGTATGTATGGTTGCTATAATTTAGGTTGATCCAAAAGAATCTCATGTGACTATTGTTAAGATAATCTTTAGGTATTTGAAAGGAACAGTTGATTTTGGGTTTTGGTACCCTAAGGATGATGATCTTACTTTCAATGCATATACTAATGCCGATTGGGAAGGAGATGTAGATGACATAAAGAGTATTAGTGGTGGTCCCTTCTTCCTAGGGAAGAAGTCGGTGTCTTGGTTGAGAAAAAATAAGAATTCCATTTCTCTATCTATTGCTGAAGAAGAGTATATTGCTGCTGCAAATAACTGTACTCAAGTGATGTGGATGAAACAAATGTTGAAAGATATTAGAGTAGTATATGATGAACCTATTTCCATATATTGTGATAACTCAAGTGTAATTAACATATCAAAGAATCTAGTGCTACACTCTAAGACCAAACATATATCAATAAGTTTCACTTTCTAAGGGAAAAAGTGAGTGAAAAAGAAGTCAGACTGGAGTATGTCCCTACCAAAGAACATATTGCAGATATTTTCACTAACCCATTGCCAAAGGATAATTTTGAGTATCTTAGAGGGATGCTAGAGGTGATTACCCCTCCTGATATGAACTAGGATTCCTTAATTTGTATCAATCTGTGCATTTCATGATCATATTCTGATCCAGATTGATGTTCTCATGGTTGCTACTTAGGGGGAGTAGTCAGATGTGCATATATGTGGTTTAGAGCTTGCATGTGGAAAGATAGTGCTTATCTTCGCCATTGATGTCAAAGAGAGAGAAGATTAATGTGAATTTTTTTTGCTTATCTAGAGTGAAGATTCTTGTGTGCAAAAGATCTTGCAGAAGAAGTCAAGGAAGAAGAGTCAAAATCTAAGGAGGAGTAAGTGTTGATTGAGAGTTGGGTTGATGATGTTTTTCACATCATGTGTTGCCATCAATTCCAAAGGGGGAGATTGTTGGATGTTGTGGTTGTGTGGCTGATATGTGTTTGTCATTGATTTCAACACTATTATAATTTGATGTATTGAAGGATATATATGTCGAGGATATTGAGAAAATTGTAAAAGAAAGTGTTCCAAGTTCCCAGTGGAACTGTGAAGGTCATGAAGGTGTCTTTTTCTGTACGTCAAATATCAATTGTTGTGGACTAAAGGGTTTATTTTTGAGTGTATATAGTCCATCCTCTGAAAGTTTCAAAGGTCCATATGAAGATTTATTCAAAATTATGAAGATCTGTGTTATGATATTGTTTCTATGGTCTCTGTTAGTGTTCTTGATTAAAGTTGGTATAATTCTGGTAATTCCAATTGTTACGGATGGTTCTCTGTTATTTCTTGGTGTTATTGGATGTTTGTAGATCATGCTCTATCTCTATGGCACATCCACATTAATCGATGTGCTCATGGTTGAAGATTTTTCTCTATATGTTCGATTTCTCATGTTCTTGGCCGACATGATGGGTGTAACATGTGGTGGATCTTCGAGGTGAAATTAATTAAAGATTTTTTGTGTTGAAGTTATTAATTTGTGTCTCCACTATGTTGTGGCCGACCTTGGTGGATTCGCATTAAAAATTTATTTGTAAATTTGGGCCCACATTAAAAATATGTTTTATATCTTTGGCTGACTAAGTTGTTGATCTAATCTCATGTTGCAGATATATAAAATTGATTGTTTCATTGGTGTAAAGTGTGATCCATGTGCTCCCATGTGTGTATGTGTGAATATCATTCGATTGTAGAGTAGAGTGTGAAGAAGTTTGAGCAAAGAGTGAAGAAAGTTTTTTTTGTGCTTAACTAGAACTGTAATTAGGCTTGTGTAGAAGCTATTCTCTCAATTCATAATTTGGATGGTTTTAATCCAATATTTTCTTTTTATAGTGAGTCCTCTTTTGTATTTGAGTAGTGAGCTCTAGGCAGTGTGCCTGAATGCATGCACATTCCCATTATACTTTTAACAGGGTATAATATTGTGGACTAACCTCTACTGTGATTTTTCCCCTAACAAGGTTTCCACGTAAAAAATCTTGGTGTTCTTTGTGTTTTAGATGTGTTGAATGTTTATGGCTTATTGTTTATTCATCAAATCTGAGATTGAGTTAAATAAAGTTTGAAAAGATTTAAGTATTCTGTGACAACTGATTCACCCCCCCTCTCAGTTGTTTGCTCTGGTTTTTCTAAAAAATACCTCTTTACAACTATTCTTGAGTCTATATGGGAGATGTACTTCAATGGACTGAGATGTCAAGTTGGCTTTGGAACAAGGTAAGTTTTGATATTTCCTGAAGGAAAGTGAGCTCCTCTATCCTTTTTCTTGGAGTTTCATTGAAAAAACAATATCATTGAGTTCAAATCCCTTATTGCTGACTTACATGTGATGATTACATTAAACATCAAACGTGATGTAGAGAAAGACTGAAATCTCAAACACACACCAACAAGGTCTCTTGACAACTTGAACAATTATGACCAATGCAACCTAGGCCATCAATATTGAACCACTACCATTAGGAATATTTGAGTATTCTTTAATATATCTGCACATGACATCTTAACTAGTGTATGAAACATCTCACAAGACTCTTGTCTTGGGGACAAGTCCATTTTCAATCCATGAGAAAAATAGTAGGGTTTGAAAGCCACATCCCACTATTGAATAGTTATAAATATTTTCCTTTTCTTTGGCTTGAGGAGCATACAATGTAATTTAAATTCAACATGAATTATAACATGTGCACAAGACCCTACTAATAACCTTCAACATCCAATTCCTAGATCATTCACTCAACACAAGTTTTGTCAATCAACAATATCCCTATTGTCTTACTAGATTGTCACTCATTACCTTCTTAATTGTCAAGAGATTTGAGTTCTTGCAAAATTCAGGGAGGAGGTGTATCCAGTTCACAACGCTCAGACTCTTTAAACCCTCCATTTCTTTACTGAAAAAGCTCACTCAATCAACTATGCTCTAAAGAACGTCTGATAATACTGCAGCAAAACTATCATGCTTCGAAAATAGCAAATCCGACAATTGCTTCATTAAGATAACACCAGCTTCACCAGAGGCCCTCATTCCTGAGAATGCGAAACCAGTGAAAAAAAAGTCTCAAGCAAATCGGGGTCAGAGGATTTTCCGTGCAAATCAGCAGAAGAATCCACCAAGCGAGATGGAATGTGGTATCGATTTGGGTTTCATATCATTTTCGTCATTGAACGTTAAAACGCAAAAATCACTCAAAATGATCTGTGTCACCTATTCCGTATTATCGTAAAGTTGAATCGTTATGTGAACTATCTTTAAATATCATTATCAGTGCTGCTTTTAAGGTAACGACGCTTCGGGCATATTTATTTTAAACCCCAAAAAAGCAACATCATCAAATAAATAAAATGGTCTGCAGTGACTGACCCGAAGAGCCGGCAAAAGGCCGCAAACCAAAGATGACAATGTTGTGCTGCCAGTGCTCAGAGTGCTACATCATGCACTTGGGGAGGAAAAAAACTCAAGTCCTCTTGAGTGTAGGTCTTCTTTTTCTTCTTGGTCTTCCAATTATTTTTCACTATTGCCTTGATGTCTTCTTAGCTTTGTATTTTTTTCTTCCAATTGTTTTCTCTAGGCTATCTTCTTAGATCCTTCTCTTCTTTCTTCCTTGCAAGGTATTCCTCTTTTGGCATCCTCCTATGAACCTAATCTCTTTCAAGAGCTTGCTTCTCAATGATTTTTATCTCCTTGTCTAACAAACCTACACATACATAGTCCAATGAGAGATTATAAATAAAATATTGGGACCTTGAGGTCTCCTCCTTGTCTCTTTGCACCATACACTCCACTGCAACACCAAAGAGATCCTCCATGTGTGCTATTGTTGGCTTAGGACTGAACTTGTCCTCTAAGGGTCTCCTTTGATAAATAGAATCTTCTAACACTTAAATCTTAGTTGTTAATTGCTCTTTAATTTCCTACACAAATTAGTGTTCCTCTTTTCCCAAACCTGCCATCTCCTTCCAAAGAATGTGATCAATCTCTGTATATGGAATGCATACTTCCTGCTACACTTCAGGGATGCATTCATCATTGAACTTTTTTGTTTGTCCTACTCTTGAAAACAACTTATCATTCATATCCATTTATTCCAATAATAAAGCATCCAATTCATCATGTATGTCATCAAACACTAGTCTTTCTCTAAGAGAACACAAAATATTTTCTTTATTCATCAACCTTTCACTATAAAAAATAGAATGCAATATGCATTCACCAAGTATCTCACCTTCCTTAGGATGACACAACATTCCATATTCACTTAGGATTTCTTCTTCATTTACTGTTATGCCTGTATTTACACACTCAAAGATTTCATTAATTTCAAAATAATCATACTTACTTTCCTCCACATCTCTTTCCTTGGATGGCTTGTCAAGTACTTTCAGCCACCTTCTCAATCTATTAGCTTCATGTTGCTTCCTTCTCTTTTTCGTCATTTTCTTAAGAGGCCACTTCACCTTCTTTCTTATTGGCCAATACCCAACATTTCCTTTGTATACTTTCTCAAGAAACTATTGAACTGTAAGCTTGATGCATCTTTCAAACTCTACCATATCTCTTTCAAACTCTAATCTTATCTTATTGATTGTCATCTTCTCCTTCTGAGTTTGTTGCTACATCTCGTTGTCTCTTTTCTTTTCTTCACTTCTTCTCATGACACCTCAACTAGGTTTTCTTTCCTCTTCCTCACTAGACCTAGTCTTTTGGCATCCAGATTCTTCACTTCAACCTACCAAATGCAATACACAAACTTCCAAAACTTTATTTTCCTAGATCTTTGGGCTCTAATACCAAAAATGATGCAGAGAAAGATTGAAATATCAAACACACACCAACAAGGTCACTTGACAACTTGAACAATTATGACCAATGCAACCTAGGCCATCAATATCGAACCACTACCATTAGGAATATTTGAGTATTATTTAATATATCTGCACATGACATCATAACTGGTGTAGGAAACATCCATAAAAAAAACAATAGGATTTGAAAGTCACATCCCACTATTGACTAGTTATAAATATTTTCCTTTTCTTTGGCTTGAGGAGCATAAAATGTAATGTAAATTCAACATGAATTAGAACATGTGTACAAGACCCTAGTAACACCCTACAACATCCAATTCCTAGACCATGCATTCAACACATAATTTTTGTTAATCAATAATACCCCTACTATCTTACTAGATTGTCACTCATTACCTTCTTGATTGTCAAGAGAGAATTTAATGATTCTTACCCCAAACATTCAAAGGGGAGGAATTCTATCAATTAATTAACACCTTAAGACTCTTGACAACATACTTTTCCATTTTCTCTTGCAAAAAAAATATCAAATACAAATCAAACCCTTCATAATTGTCTCAAAGCCTGTACTACAGTTCAATGCAATGAAATGTCACTAATAACTTTCACAAAAAAATAAAATAATCCAATCACTTTGGTGGGATTGAAGATAGCATAGCTACAAAATTTTCCTCTAGTTTTCATAAAGATCCAACAATGGAAAATAAATTTATGGTGTTTTTCTCAAATTGAAAACCTTAGGGAGGGTTCCAGGTAGTTTTTGCAAAAATGTGTATAAATTTTACAAATCAACATGAAAATATATCAAACCAAAACAACATGAAAGATACAACATGTATCTAAAATTTTCAATTGGTTTCAAATCACTACTTGACCATATAGATCTATACCAAGCAAAAGAAAAAAATTGTTAAAGAAAAAATGCAAAGAAATTGCTCCAAAATGATTCACAATCTTCATTCAAATGTTCACTCCCCCCTCAAACGAGTTTAGGATCAAAATATATACATTTCCAATAATTACCACCATTGTAAATAACCACTAATCTTTTAATTATCTATTTACATAAACTTGAGAACTTTTACAAAGTTGCTTGACAACTTTTAAGGCAATTTTGACAATTTTTAACAACTTGGCCTTAATCTTTCCAAAATGGATCAAAATGATCAAACATGGTCTACAATGACCTTATTAGACTAAAAACCCCTAAAAAACCTAAAAACAAAAAGGTGAAAACATTTATGCTATGATGCTCCTAATGCCCCTACATCAAAATATCTTCACATACGTGGCGATTTTGAACTCATTGTAAACCAAATCATAAGGGTGTATCAAGCTAAGCAGAATAAGCAATCTGTTTATTGAAAAATTTCCTTATCCTTTATTTATTGCTTATCCTCTTTCACAATAGATAGTTTTCCTAGGAGAGAAAAATGACATATGGATGCCATGGTGAGTGTTTCCTCCCTTGTGCCTTCAGACAAGGATATAGAAGAACACCATTTTGTGGTTCATATTCTTCACTCTCCTGCTATCTCAAATAATTATAAATACAATGCTCTTATGTATTCCCACGTGGAATTGGAGGATTGGTATTCTAAAATTTACAATTATCTATAGACTAGAAATTTTCCTAATGGTGTGATGAAAAATGATCATACTTGGTTACGAAAGCTTGCAGTTTGATATGTTGTGTTGTCAGATGTTCTTTATCAAAAATATTATAATGGCTTACTTCTTCGATGTCTCACTAAAGAGGAAATATCCCTTCCCCTTAAGGAATCCCACTCAAGCTCTAGGGGTGGAAATTTTGGTGGTAAATCCCTAGTGTGGAAATTGATTTGTATGGGGATACTTTTGGGAAACAATGGAGCAAGACTATTTTTCCTTTTTCAATAAGTGTCGTCAATGTCAACAACATATTTGTCTCATTCATGCTCCTCCTAAAGAGCTTCAAAATTAGACCTCTCCTTGGCCCTTTGCAAAATGGGGGTTGGATGTTATGAATAAAATATTTCCCCTTCTTCTAAAGGACATGTCTTTATCATCACTGTTATAGATTACTTCATGAAATGGGTCAAAACTATTCCAATCCAGACCACAAACGTTAAAGACATATACAACTTTCTTCTAAAAAATATCATTTCTCTCTTCAAGTTGTCTTACCATTGTTCTAGACAATGGTACACCATTTAAGAACAAAGAGGTGAAGCAATTTCTAGAGAAATTTCACATTCAACATAGATTTTCTACACCATACTTTCCTTAGTCTAATGGTCAAGTTGAAGCATCTAATAAAACTCTTGATCTCATTCTTTGAAAAATATTAAACAAACATGATATGGATTGGCATACTCAATTAACTTACGCCTTGTGGGCTTATCACACAAGTTTCCATACATCAATGGGTACAACATCATACAAACTTGTGTATGGCACTGAGGCTATCATGCATTTAGAATTAGAAATTCCATCTTTGTGAGTTTCTCTTAAAGGTTTAATTAATGATGAGACTTACTGTTCTAATCATTTGCATCAGCTTGAGTTGCTCGATGAGCGCTGATCATAGGCCCTCGACCATCTTAAATATTATCAAGGATCACTTTCTAAAGGGTATGTGTAGGATCATGATGGGCCAAAAAGTGGCGATATGATGGGTATGTGTAGGGTATGTGGCTAATGACTTTAATCCAAAATTGATGAAGCGAAAAGGGTTTTTAAAAGAGATTCTCAACTTTTCACCAATATAAATTGTGCTTTACTTTGAATTTAATAAATAATCATTATTCATTTTCTATTTGAATTATGACTAAACTCTAATTGATAGGCTGATTGAAAAGAAAACATCTATAACTTCAAATGGTATGTTTTTGAATCAAAACATGCATCAAATTATATGCTTTGCATACTCTAGGATTAAAAAAAGAATTTCATGAAGTTTGACCAAGTTAAGGTGGTTAGACATATGAGTTTTTTTATTTTAAAGTTGTAATAAAAATTCATAATTAATTATTTACTTGGAAAAAAATTACAAAAATATGCATCACATCGGGGACGATTCTACTTATCTAAAATATTATTAAAAATATTATCATTTTATTGTGGTTAGAATTGAGTGAGGAAAGAAGACACCTGCTTATTTTTCCACTGAGGGGTACAATTGCTACGACATTGAAATTTCAAATTTTCACCAAATACATTAAAAAAATAAAATAAACCTAGTACTTTAGAAACTACCTTCAATTTGCTATAGATTCTTTCTTACATATTTTTGAAATAATATAGATAACTTTGTAAATAGGGAAATTTTTTTAAAGGTTAAATGCAATAAAGCATATAAATCAAACCTAATGAACAATGAAGCACAAATGAGCACATAAAGACAAACATAAAACAATATTACCAAATATTCATGCTACCATTGATTCACCTCCATTGAACTTCTCCATTTTGCTTGAATATGATAATTTCCCTCATATTTGAGTGTGCAATAATAAGCCTATGACAAGTGACTAGCAAAATATTGAAGATTGTTGTCTCACACTAGCAACATGTACTTGCATAATATGTGTAGATGAATGCCAATAGATAGAAATGGATGAAAACAAGAATGATTTTGACAGCATAAGGATACTTGAAGAATCAACCCCCCAAATGGCTTATGAGAGTTTATTTATAGGAAAGGTCTGATTTGGATTGACGATTGAGATTGGATGTCAATAAGATGTCTAAATCAATGGCCAAGATTGAAAGTTGTAGTATGGACTAGGGTTAGGTCAAAATTAGGGAAATGATAAGGATTAAGGGTTGAGATAGAATTATGAGATAATTCAATCAAGGGCTGAAATTAAATGAGATGTCAAGAGATAAGATTTGATGTGGAAGATAAGATTGACATGAATAAAGAGGTGATAAGAGAAATTAAATAATAAAAATTATTTAATTTAGGTGGTCAATGAATAATTAAATAATTAAAATAATTATTTAATTATAGAGGAATGTGACAAAGGGAATCATTTTGAATTAAATAATGATTTAATTCAAAATTCAAGAGAGTGGACCAAACTAAATAAATGAAATTTATTTAATTAATTGAGGAAAAAAGATAAAAATGAATTAATTAAATAATTATAGTTATTTAATTAATAGAAAATTATGACTTTAGAAATAATTAAATAATTAAAGGTATTTAATTATGAAAATGGAAGGGAAATGATGAAGAACCTACAAGAGTCATAGGCCTTGAGATTTTTAGTGTCTAAATTTGCCCCTCTTTGAGGACAGATGTTTGAGATGGTGAGCTTTTGTGTGAGGTAACATCATTTCAAAGAAGCTAAGGTATGGATAGAGGACAATGGATGATGATCAATAGAAAGATAGGATGATGATGCCCCCTAGAGAGGATAGGTGGGTTGGACAAACATGGGTATTCTCTCGAAATGGTTAAGAGGAAAATAGATAAGCGGTATAGAAGAAATGCTAGTGGAGATAACTTTAAAGATGCATATTTTGCTAGACAAGACTATGCACTAATCATCATTGGGCGGTAAAATGACACAAATGGACAAAAAACACCATGGTATGACATAGACCAAGGTGTGCAAGGTCATCCACTTGCAAAACAGACAGTCGCAAACAAGGAATGTCTTAGCTCATACTAAGGGCCAAGTTGCCCCAGTTTTTTTGCCAAGACAATCCACAGACAATAGTCAAAGAAAAATAAAAATAGGTCACGAGACATTATCGCACCTCTAAATCCTTCATGGTACATCCTCAAGGTAGCTAGTAACATGACCTAGAGACAAAATAGACCAGCAAAAATAGACAAAATAGACAAAGATAAGAAAAAATAGACCAAAAAAATCAATAGCCATTCAATGTGTTTGCCAATATTTGCTTGCCAAAGATTGTTTGCATGATGGTTTGACAATTCAATAGTTTGATGGTTTGACAGTTTGATGGTGCCTTAGGTCAGGAAGGACACATCCTGAAAAGACAATTGACATTTTGATGAGGTCCAAGTCCAAGAAGGACACATCTTGGAGAGGACCAAAGAGTGACAAGATTGACATTGTTTTTGGCAATTTGACTAATGTGACTAGATGATTAACTGGACTATGTTGTCTGAGTTTAACTTAATGACTGATTGGACTATAATGTCTATTGGATCATGATTTGAATGTGGATGTTTCAATGACTGTCTTGTGTTCGAGTATGACTATGTCTGACGAAAGATGACTTTGTGTGAGGAGATTGACATTGTCTGACTTATTTGACTGATGTGACCTAATGTTTGACGAGATGGACATTGTCTGACTTATTGGATCGATGCGACTATGTTTGCCTAATTTGACTGATGTGACAAATGTTGACTCATGATTTTAAGATTTTTGAGAGTTATTTGGATGTTTTTGTGTTTTTTGGATATTTGATTTTTTTGGATTTTGACATTTATAATTTTTTTTGGATTTTTGACATGTTTTGATTTTTTTGGATTTTTGACATGTTATGATTTTTTTTTTGATTTTTGACATGTTATGATTTTTTTGGGATTTTTGACATTTTTTTTTTTTTGGATTTTTGAGAATACTTTGAGGTGTAGATGGATGAAAATTTGGGTAGCCTTTATGCTAGATACCAATGACAAGGGGAAAACCAAGTCTAGGCGCAAGGGTGGGTGATAGGATAAGGGATAAAAGGCCCATTATAGATGGATGGATGGAAAGGATGTATGTATCATAAGAGAGCAAGGATATGATCTCCAAAGACTATGTTGCATAGGAATAACATGCCCCATTCTAGGTACAATACTTGGGATTTTTCATTACAAAGCTTATGATAATAAGATAATGATAGGCTTGGTTTAGAAAGGATGAGGTATGTCAAGAGATACCCAAAAAATATGTTTCAACATTTTTTCCCTATGTCTTCATCAAGATCAAAAGGAGAAGGGTGGATAAGTGGGCCCAATATGATAGGTATGTATGATGGCTAAAGATGGTAGGTAGGATGGAAATGATACGACATGAAAATGATAGGTCAGATAGATGAGACATTATGCCCCCAAGTGTAAGTGACATAGAAGATCAACCTACACATGATGCCTATTTGCCAGGTTTTCATCATGGTACTTATCCAGGGTGCCTGTTTACCAAGTTTTCACCGTTGGATGAAGGGATTGCCTGTTTACCAAGTTTTCACCGTTGGACGAAGGGATTTCTCTTTACTCTCTTTTTTTCTTTTTGACTTTTTATTGAATTTTTGACTTTTTAACTTTTTGGATAGGAGAAAGGGAATATGGATAGGAGGGACTCAAGTGTCTAGTTCCATGAAAGGTGATAGTCCCACTAGAAATGAATGTCATTGCATAGACCATGTCAAATGTGCTTATAGATGTTGGTAAGGGATGACATGAAAGGGAGATCGAGTAGGTAAATGATGGATTATGACATGAATTATGGAGGAAAATAATGGATTATGATGGGAAGATATAGTACTTATGCAAAAGATGAATGGGGAGGGTTAGCCAAAAGCATGGACCATAGGGATGTGATAGGGAAGATATGTAGGATAGTGGATGGGGGATGGAAAGATAGAGGTATGTGGGAATGGAATCATGACCAATGGTTGCACAAATTGTGATAAAAATTGAAGCTTTTGATGTGGATTGGGTGTAGGAAGCAATGGAGATGTTTTCTTAGGAGATGGGTAATGAAGTGTCTTAGGTACCCACATAGACTTAGTATTTTTATGACGTTTATTTTGCTTGTGGGTTTTAGGAATTTGAGATTATTGAATGGAATGTGCATTTTGGATTGGGGGGGATGGTTGGGATTTTTGTGATGTGGATGCCTCGTTTGACTTGATTTCTTTTTTCTTAGGTACCCAAACCATTTTTTTTAGAATTTTCTTTTGGAGGTATGGGCTTATATAGCTTTTTAGATGTATTTTTATTTGACTTTTTGTATCTATGTCCTAAGGAATGAGTGTCCTTAGGATTTTTTTCTTTATAGATAGAGGAATTGGGTACTTTCTTTGGAATCATGGGTATGGTGGAATGGTGGGAAGCTTCGTAATCTAGACAATGTGTGCATTTTGGTCATGATTAGGAATAGTAAGGTATTTATGGATAAATGGATAAGAGGATTGGATGGTAGGGATATTAGGTGTTGGGAGTAATGGTGGTAAAGTGGATGGAGGGCTATTAGGAGTTGGAAGTAATGGTGGAAAATTTGATGGTGGAAGGTGTATGGTCACATGCTTTTGACATTTGTAGTATGATGGAGGAGGGATGGCAACATATGTCTTAGGTGTATGATAGGATTTATGATGGAAGGTGGACTTAGGATTCATGGAGGAAGTACCAACATCTTGAGATTGGTTTCCTTGGGGTATGCAATGGACAATGGGACTAGGTGTAGGTGGAACACTAGACACGAGTTCCTTATTGGATGGAGAAAATGACGCAAGGGAAGATAATGGTTGTTGTTTTTCTAAGGAGGAACATTCATGAATGAGGGTGGAAAGACCAATAGGATATGATGGATGAATTTCAATGGGGTCGATAGTGGGTGATGGAAGATCATTAGGATATTGATTAGCATTGTGTTCACTTAGATCCAAGGTATTTGTTTGATCTTCTATGTGTGCTTGGGAGGCATATATCTCATCAAGGGAAGTGGATGTTGATGGCTTATGAATATGGCTAGGTGGAGGTGTATTTGGAATATCTTGCTCATGGATGGGTATAAGATCAAGTTTCTCATCGATAGGCTCTTCATCATTATGGATATCATCTTGATCATAGAAAAGATATAGATTATGGATAGGTTGGATGAAAATGATTTGATCTTGATTAGGACTAGGGCTTGATGTTTCCACATGCTTGGGAGTAGGCTCTTGACATACCGCTTGGGTTGCTTGAATGGAAGTGGAAGGGGATGACTCTTGAATAGGCTCGACATGTTCTAGATGGTCAACAACATAGGAGCATGAAAAAGGGTGACTTGGACTTATGAGGGAGAGACTCTTGAATTGGCTCAAGGGGTTGTGGATGACATGGTTGACTTGAAGAACTTGGCATGATGTTTGAGGACTCTTTTGTATGTTCAAGTGTATTTTTTGAATGACATGGCAATAATTGTTTCCTTGATTGTAGCCCTTGGGTCACATCCTTTATAGGTTTATTTAATGGAGACTTAGATGATGGTGGGGGTAATGAAGAGTTTGATTGGTTAGAAGGTAGAGAGGCCAATGAATTAGGACTAGGATATGGTGGCTTGGGGATAGGAATTTGATTGGATGGTGGTAAGGGTGCATGAACTAGATTGGTGTTTCCCTTGTCAAAGGTGGCATTAAGACTTAAAGGCTCTTGATTTTGTTGCCAAGGTGGAATTGGGAAGCTATGTTCTTGTTGTGATATGGGTGGACATGTTGATGTGGCATTGACATGATAGATAAATGGGTTTGATTGGCATGATGATGAAGGTGACACATAGGATTGTGGTTGAATTTCTTGAGGTTGGAATGGTGTTTGGACTTGTTGTGATGATGATGGAGGGGTTACATAGAATAATGGTTGTTGAGAGGTGGATTGATATGGATAAGAATTGAAATTGGAAGAGTTGTGATAGGTTGATGAAGAGGAAACATTATATGTGGATGGATGAGTTTGATATGATGATATAGGTGACATATAGGATTGATGTGAAATTTGTTTATGTGGTGATTGGACTTGATGATGTACTTGTTGGATTTGAAAATTGGCCATGAGGTATTGGATTTGTGCTATGAGTTGTTGCATTTGAAGTGATTGGCTTGTTTGAAGTTGTTGGATCATGTCATGGACTCCTTGAATGATTTGTTGGTTTAAAGGTGCTTGACTTGTTTGAGCTACGTGAAGCATGTGAACAAGCTCTTGTGCTATGTCTTCCAATGTTTTCATGGCATAAAATGATGATTGGATTAAAGAGATGATGATGTGGAATGACAAGATTGTATGATTTGGATGATGTGGCAAGTGTTTATTAGAAGTTTGACTTGGGAAATATCAAACATAAGATCTCACATGTAAATTCATGAACACTCACACCAAGCACAATGATAAGTTTGTATTTCAAGATTAAATGTTATGATTAAGCAAACAATTGAATACACAACAACAAGCCCTATGACTAGTCAAGTGGGGTATGGCCAATTAGGTCTCAAACTATTTTGCACAAGGTTGACTAGGTATAATTTGAAATCAAAATCCTACCAATAAGTGAGGAGAAAGGGGTAACCCACCTTTCACCATCACTTCCCAAAGGTATACAGTTCTTTGCGGCTTAGCCCAGAGTGACAAGATTTCAACTCACAAAGGAGCGTGTCTTTGGATTCACACTCAATTGAGGTCATCCCTTGGAGGGGTGTGTGCTCCAAGTAGGCCTCCTAAGAATGGTATGACAAAAGTGAACCAAGTGAGGTGTTGTGGAGGACACACACTTGATTCACACTCACAGTGATTAATTTCCCTTTAGAAATGAAATGTTTGTAGAACAATTCAAGCACTTGTTCTTTTTAACCCCAAGTCAAGATGTGTGATTGAAGCCAATGGTCTTTTTAAGCCCAATTTCAAAGTGTGATTGCAAACAAGATGTTCATTTTAAAGCCCCAAATCGAAATGTGTGACAAACAAGATGTTCTTTTTAAGCCCAAACTGAAGTGTTTTGACAAGCAATGATTAAGAGATGAAAGATGGAATGTGTGCACCTAAACTTTCTTTAGCTTCAAATTTTTGTCCACTTGATCCAATGTGTCCTTTGAAGTGTTTATTTGTTCTGAACATGCACAAAACCAACAACAAAGCCAAAACCCTAACAAGATAATTGATCACTAATATTAGAGGGTTAGCTAGTCAAGATAAATTGGATTTTTGGAAATATTTTTGATAGTAAAAATAAAAATATAGAGAATAGACCCTATCTGAAATTTCAAGAGCTTTCTAAAAATATAAAGAAGTATGAAATTTTTTCTATTTTGCACCTAAATTTTTTTTATATGAAAAATCATTAAAAAGTATACAAAATACAAAACAACTCCAAAAATTCTAATTTTTGGAATGACGATGTCTGACATATTCCCAAATCATTTGTGAGATATATGCAAATATTTGAAAAACCCTAATTTTAAAAGATATGTTGTTTGACTAATAATTTTGCATCAAAATTTAAAACATAAAGAATATAACCCTATTAAAATTTAGAGATTTTTCCAAAAAAGTAAAAATATCCAAAAAAAATTGAAAATTTTCTATCAAAATTGATTTTTCATGAAAAATGGCAAAAAAATTATAAAAAATAAAAAAAAGTTATGAAAAATCTAATTTTTGGACTAGAAGATCTTGACATTATTCCCAACCTGCAAAAATGTTTTTATGAAAATATCTATAGCTATTTGAAAGTTATGGTCGAATCTTTGAAAACTAGGGTTTTGTCCCAAAATGATGCAAAACCTGCAACAAAAAGAATCAAACTCCAAGATTAGTCAAAATTTGTCAAAATATGTCGGGTTCACCAATGTAAATAGGGAAAATTTTTAAGGTTAATGCAATAAATCATATAAATCAAACCCTAACCACAATATAAATCACACCATTGTCATGAAAAAATAGTGGCGGTTGTATATCTATCAGTCTACATCAAAAAATAATGTTATACAATATTTCATTAGTACAAAAATGGTTCATATCCAAATAGGAATCTAAGCTCTAGGCATGTGGCTCCCTGAGTCCTCTGGTCCTGGTGGTGAGCATGGTCAAGGCTAGACGATGGAAATGGAGCAAGATCTATGTGACTGTGAAAATGAAATTATCACTTGGAGTCCTTTGATCTCTCCCTATAGCAAGGCTATTTGTATCTCTACTATCCTCGGGGCCTCTCTCAGCTTTGGATCAACTATCGACATCATAGTTGTTGGTTGTGCCATGAGGTGATAAATTTTTCTTTGAAGAGCATCACATGCCTCCTCAACACTCTCAACTCTTGCCCTTGCCTCATCTCTCTTAGTGAGCATAGTCTGCAACTCCACCTATTGTTGATCCCTTTGTTTAGTGAGACTCATCACATAAATAGTCCTTTGAATGACTTCTACCTATGCCTCCTCATATGATATCCTAAGATGCACAACTGAATCAAATAGAGGGGAATTTCACCTCACTAAAGATGGTCTATAGGCCTCTAGGAAAGTCCCATGGATAGGCACAAAAGGGGCCACCTCCAAGATGCAATCCTATTCTTCCTCTCTACAACCCCATTTTGTCAAGGGGTTATAGGAGCAGACATATGTTTCCTAATACCATGATCTTCACAAAAAATTTCAAATTCATTTGAAGTAAATTCACCTCCTCTATCTAACCTTAAGCATTTGATCTTAGCATACAATTCATTGTCAACTTTTTATTTGAAAATATTAAACTTATCAAAGGATTCTATTTTTTCTCTTAGAAATTTAACCCAAGTAATTCTAGAATAGACATGAATAAGCAACATGAAATAAATTTCACCTTGTTGACTCCTTGTTCTTGTAGGTCCACATAGGTCAATGTGAATTAGCTTCAATGGAATTATAGCAAAGAACTCCTTTCTCTTGAAACTTGTCTTTTTTTGCTTTCCCATTTGACACTCTTTGCATAATGTGTTTGTAGGATTGGCTATCTTAGGCATATCTGTCACTACATGGTTAGAGATTGTATTTACCATATTATCAAATTTAATGTGTCCCATTCTCTTGTGCCACAACCAACATTCATTGGATTGAGACAATAAATCGATTCTTCCATTTTCCTCCTTTAGATGATA
>VDFB02293060.1:0-32704 GCA_007258455.2 Sequoia sempervirens | reverse complement strand
CCGTAGAGATATGTTCATTTAGGATTAAATAACGCACTCGCGTTATCACTAAAAATGGTAAAAAATCACAATATATCCGTGATGTCGGCCCACATTATGCATATTCTCCTAGTTTTGCGCGTGCTCTGACAAAAAGTATCTTTTTGGTGATTGAGTGAAGTGTGCATGCATGATTTTGAGATTCCATCACCTTTTGAATATTCTTTCCATCACCTTTGCATGAAATAGCAGATTTTTCATGTTGAGAGGCATATAATATCAATTCAAGTTTGAATTATAGTGATAATTGATATACAATTGAAATTTGGAGGGGAACAAGCTTTTGAAGAAGTCAAATTTTTGAGGAGTTTGAGGAAGGAAGAAGCAAAGGCTACATAATTGGGTAGAACTCCTCTATTTGAAACTTTGCTTTTTTAGGTATGTGAAATCTTTGTACATTTTCTTTCATTCTATTATGGCTTGCTTTCATTTTTTTTGTTTTGTTTATTCCATGTTGATCAAATTGTTTGTTTGTGATGCAATATCAGATTGCCAAGCCACTCAACAACATCATTTCTTTAGGGAACTTCCTTCCCAAATCAATAAAGAGTAAAAGATCAATTTATACAAACTTTGTCAAATTCATTCAAAACTACTTTTCATTCAACCAAAATCCATTTATTTCATTTCAAGTTATAAGGCTATCAGTAGCCAATTCACCATCTCCATATAGCAAACCATTTTCAGAATCAACTTTCAACTTTGTTCTTGTCATAAACAATACAACAATCACTCATCAACTCAACTTACCCCTTCAAGGAAAAAACAATCAAACACCTCTATTCCTTAGACCTGCAATCAAACATCATCCTAGCCATTTAAGATATCTTTTCTCAAATCAACACATCCATCATTTTGAAATCATTTCTAAGCTCCTCTACATGTTGTTTCCTCAAACCCTACTTGAAAACACCATTTTTTTGAATTAGAAAATTCAGAATTTTGTTCATGCAACAGTATCCCGACTTCTTATTTCTATTTACCCCTACCACACACATCTTCACATTGAAAAGACACTAAATATGATCCATTCCACTAACCTACTAGCCCTACATCGGTGGAATGGCTAAGAATCACTTTTAGACTCTCTGTGTCGCTCCTAAGGAAAACCACAGACCGAGACTTAGGAAACTAAGTTCAAATTAGATTGATTATTTGAATTACAATTCCTACAACTTTCAAGAATGAAAGAAGTCTCTTTCCCCGACAAGAATCAAATCTTAGAATGCTTGAATCACTATGCAACCTGAAAACAAGAATAGAAAAGCTTTCCAAAATAACTGAGTAGAGGTTTTTTTATTGATTTTATGGATTTTTGGGATACAAGATCTACCTTTCTCGAGCTTACAATTATTTTTAAAGGTGTCTAAATCAGTTGAAATAAATTCCTCTTCATCTTCATGAACCCATCCTTTCCCTTCCATAAAAAAGACTCTTCACCTTCCTGCTTTTGTGCAATTTTACATTTTTACAATAATTGACAACTTTTGTTATAAAAAGCAACTTTTCAATAATATCACCTAGTGACCTATTTCATGGTGCAAATACATTGAAATTCATCATTTAATGACCTTCCCTCATCATATTTACTTGAACATTACAAATTGAAAAAATTATCCTTTTCAAGGAATTTCATGACCTAGGTGCTCCTGCACCAATTTGTCATGTTACAACCTTACATTGTCAATGGAAATTTTAAATCACAATTCGATACACTTTCCAATTACATTTTAAACCACATCTCTTTGAGGCATTTTTTTTAAATTTAACAATTGACTTTCTTTGTGTATGCTTCCAAAGCTATCATTGAGTTATTTTGTCAAATAGTTATACAAACCAACTTTTATTGACTTTCTTTGTGTATGCTTCCAAAGCTTTCAATTAGTTAATTTTACAACTTAGTACTTTTTGCACAGGTAAAATTATTCATCATGCAGAAGAAACAAACTGTTAAAAGGAAAAAACTAACAGATGATCAGCTCCAAGCCATCAAAGATAAAGAGAGAAAATGGATGAGGAATATAAATTGAAAATCATAGAGGTAGAATGATTGATGTGAAACAAGCTAGTTGAAGAGCAGCCTCAGCCAGTCAAAAGAGAAAGAAATTGGGCGTTACAAAGAGAACACGAATCGCGAGAAAGAGTTGTGTGCTAGGGGAGATCTGAGATACCATAGTTGGAGACACACCATGTACATAGTGAATACGAAGAGGGACACCATTAAGCCTGGCAGATATGGAGGACACCATCTACCACCACAAGTGAGTATGGTTGGACACCATCCACCACATTTGAAGTTGAGGAAGTACATCATCCTTTCGAAGTTGAGGAACAAGGTATGCCATCATCCCCACGTGAACCTCAAGGTATGTCTTCTATTCCACCCTCGATCGAAGGTACGCAATCTAGCCCACCTCAATTAAATATTGATGAAATTGCTAATGTTGAGATGTATGTACCTAAAAGAACACCACCTAGAATTTTGCATAGAAAGCCAAAGTTTTTGATTAATATTGATGAGGATATTTTGTAGCACATGGAAGGTAAGATTCCAGAATGCACTTGTAGAAGATATGATGATAAGATTTGGAAAATGTTCTTTGAAAGGCTAAATGAGACTGCAAGATGTCAACTATTTGTTCAAATGATGCGAGGTTTAAAGTATAGAAACATCATGAAGGCTCTTGGGTTGAGAACATCGAATGCATCAAGTGAAAACACTATTGTGAAGAATCTAATGGATGCTTATGATAGTGTGGGTAAGACCTAAAGCTCAAAGGATAGTAATGTCACCCAATGTGTCATTACATTGACTTTGGTAAGTAGTCAAACAAAGAGAGCTCGTCTCATTAGAAAGACAAGTGTGAACAAATGGGAATTAGTGAAAAAAACTTTATCAAAAGCCGTTCAAGGTGGAAAATTGAGGGCACCAATTCAAATGAATTATGAGCATTCTGAGTATACACAGATAAAATTTGTTGAAGCATTGAAGACACTAATTGAAGATTATTGGAAGGAATGTACAAGGGCCATCTCTGAATCAAAGGGATGTCATGGAAGGAATCGATATTCGGAAGCCAGTAGGCCACATCAAAGCATTTTGGATGCAGAGCTCAAACAATTTTCATAAATTTCAAAATCCTTATCCTCAAATTAGTATTTCTCAAAGATTTTTGAAAATGATTAAACCTTTTTATGTCAAGATAAATCACACAGGCACTACTTGTTGCTGGAAACTACATATTGAATTCTCTAACCATTATGATGTTTATCGTTCTATATGTTTACATTTGCATACTAACGATGTTTTGCAGGATTGTGGCACAGAAGCCCCACCAAAATCTTCAAGAGAGTTATTATCAAAAAATTTATGTGAAATAGAGGATGGAAAAATATTCTATAGGACAACATGCTTGGATGGTTCATGCGAGTGTTGCGGTGGCTTGCAACGAATGCTAGTATGTCAACATATGGAAAGCACATATGAGGCATGACACAAACTAGTAGAGTTCAGGAAGTATAAAACAGTGGCATATGCTAAAAAAGATGGGTCTGAAGCAAAAAGGTGTGAGTTGGTTATTCAGAAGATTCCAGTGTATCAGTTCATGTCCATGTTTCGTGAGAATCTAGTGTATGAGTATGCAAGGCATACCCATAGAAACTTAGATGGCTAGACACACAATTCAGAAGCTATGCAAGGACACCTTTCCACTTGGTAGCATAGTATCAGTGGGTTGAATTTGTAGGGAACTACAATCTACCATAATACAGTGAGGTGTAATCCAAATTATTACAACTCCACATAGGTTTTGATATTTGTGCACATAGCATTCATACATGTAAATTTTTTTTTGAGAAAGTCACAGGCGAAAGGAAGGTATTGAGGGTATCACTTTTTATATTAGTGATGATGTAGCATTTTCTAGGATTCATGAGTTGCTTCGAGATGTTGTACAATCATTTGGCTCGAGAGGGGCATATCATATGTTAGGCATATAATAATTGAGATAAGCGTCTGTGACACATTTCAAGAATAATGTATGTTCTCTTTTAGTTGTCGGGGATGCATCTCACTACGTGTTCAACATATGTACTGGAAATTTTGTGAGACTAGACATAGAGGAGAAGCATGATGGTGTGGAGCATGCGTGAAAAAACATTAGCATGAGAAAGAGTTAAAGTATAAAGGCGATTGCCTGCCAGGTTGATAGATGCAAGATCAATCGCCAGTGAATTATGTGGTTAGATGGTCAGTGTGAAGGTACATCTTCAGTTAGTATATTTTTTTGGTTGATGGATGATACTAACATTGCACCATATGAGGATTTTTGTACACTAACAGGATCGAGTGAGCTACACTCTTTCCTTAGCTCAAATGTAGGTTCATGGAGTATCGATACACGTAAGATGGCATGCTTTGTTCTTCATGTACAAATGCAAACACGGAATGATTGAGTTAGGGGAATTGGGTTTGACAAGTTATCTTATCCCACTTCACACGTATCACCCTCCAATGGAATTGGAACTAACACAGATGGAATCATCGGTCGACTTTGACCATGTATCAAATCTAGTTCAACCAGGTAGTATATCTACTTGCTTAGTATTTGAAATTCCATATTGTTATCTTACTTTGTAATGTATTCATAATGTTGACTAATTTCAAGAGATATGTTGCACATATAAATGCAAGGCATGTTTATGTAGTTATTGCAGATGAAGACAACGAAGAGGGTACATACTATTACTTGTGTCGTTGTGTTGAGGCAAAAAAGAAATTGGAAGCCCCAATTATAGATGGAGAAAACATTGAATACCCTACAGGCTCAGTTGTTGTTACTGGAACGTGGTTGAGAAGGTATCCACATAAGAGTGTTAAACATTGGTTGTTTGAGGAATTTGACACGCATCATAAGATTCTTCATTACTCAAACCATGTCATTGGGGAATCCAATGTTAGTTTGAGCAAATATGGGGGTGAACCTTTGAACAAGACCTTAATGGAAGATACGTGAGTCGACAATAATGAGCAATACTTACGACACAATAAAGTGAAGCGGAGACCAGGATGGTTCGTGGATTAATTTGTAAGTATATGCACAATGGTTCTTATTAATTTATACTTGTATCCACGTCAATTTGGTTGATGCCAATGCTATCATCTTATTTTACTTTGTGTATCTGTATGTAACTAGGCAAACATTGATTGGTGTCCCCTTGCATAAAATGCAGATTTATGAGCCATCCAAGAGAATCTCAAGCAAAAAAGCAATGCAACATCCTTATTTGATGATCTTGAAAAATCTCAATTATGATTTTAAGCCATTACAAAAGTGTGTGTGAAGCTTGATGAGGAAATTTCAAGTTATTCATTTGAATTTAACCTTATCATGACCACCTATGACGTAGACATTATAAGAGCATCTCGAATTTCAAGAAATTCTATTCATGAGAGGTGTTGTGTGCAATAGGTATCTTGGAACTCCCAGTGAAGATGTATGACCAATACTGACTAAGTTGAGAGACTGCCATGCCTATCTATAAGTGCCTTCCATCTATTTTGGATGAGCTATTTCTTTTTATTCTTTTCCTTTGCGTATCTGTAACTAAAATAGTAAAAATTGATTGGTCCCTCCTTGCAGAAAATGCTGATTTTTGAGCCATCAAAGAGAATCTCAGCCAGATATTACAACATCGATTTTTTTATGCTAGGAATGGTCCTCTTTCACGCAAACATGTGGAATGAAAGCAGGAGCTATGTTCAGCCTGGTCGATTATAGGGTCCAAAGGAAAAATGGTACCAAACTTGACATGAGGTTACTCAAACCTTGTGATGGTTAGAAACTTCGTCTAATCCTATGGGATCATGTTGAGCCTCTAAAATAACCTCTCTTAGTTTTCGTTAGCTCAAAGTGGTTTTCCCATAGTCTCTAGTTTTCAGTTGATGGAAAAAGTGTCAAATGGAAGCAGTGGAAAGTTGCAAAGTGGTGCAATTTTTGTTCTGCAACTCGTGTGACCAAATGGACTGTTACAATGCATCTAAATAGGAATTTTTACACTAGGCATGGTCCTCTTTCGCACCCAAACACATGGAATCGCTCTGAGCTACGTTCAGCCGGATCGATCCCTTAAGGGTCCAAAGGGAAAAATAGCTGCAAACTTGACATACAAGGTTACTCAGGACCTTTATCGATGCTTAGAAACTTTTCCTCGATCCCTGTGGGATGGTGTTGGAGCCCTTCTACAGCCAACCTCTCCTGGGTTTGTTATCTCAAGTGGTTTCCGTAGTCTAGTTTTTTTAGTTGATGGAAAAGTGTCAAATGGGCGGTGGAAAGTTGCAAAGTGGTGCAACTTTTGGTTCTAACTCGTGTGACCAAGCGGACTATTCCAGCGTGTCGAATAGAATTTTTAAGCTAGGCATGAGGTAAGTCTTTACATACCCAAACCTGTGAGTCGCTCGAGGCTTCGTTCTTGGGATCAATCCCTTAAGGGTCCAAAGGGAAAAATAGGCAAACTTTTAGCATGAGGTTACTTGGACCTTGGCGTATAAACTTCTCTTCTAATCCCTATGGGATCACGTTGAGCCCCTCTATGATAACCTCTCCGGTTTCATTATCTCAAAGTTGTTTCTGTGGTGCCGGTTTCAGTTGATGAAAAAAGTGTGAAATGGAAGTAGTGGAAAGTTGCAAAGTGGTGCAACTTTTGTTCTGCAACTTGTGTGACCAAACAGACTATTCCAACACATCCGAATAGGAATTTTTTCGCTAGGAATGGTCCTCTTTTAGCTGCGAACCGCGGAATACAAGCTCAGAGCTCAGTTCAGCAGTTGATCCCTTAAGGGTTTTGAGTGTAGTATGTTGAAATAGGCCATTCCTCTATTGTTGGGTTGTTGTCTCACCGGTGATATGGGCAGTGTAACTTGAATTGGTAGCTTGATATACAAAGTCTATTGATGCTAGGGTTCAATTTGCATGATTTTGAAAACTTGGCCCGAGTAGAGTTATCAACATTATTAAGTAAAATCATAAGAATTTGTTTAGTACACTAGCCATTTTGATGCCTTCTTGTAGTCTCAAACATTATTTTGTATCATTGTTACATCGGTTTTGAAGTGGCAACTTAATATAGCTCCATAATACAAAATCTGGTTCAAGCTGATTTTCACGTGAAAAAAATGTGAATCAAATCACGTTGATGTGAAAAAAAACCATGAGACCATAGCTTGTGGTGCAGGAACACCTAGGTCATGTAATGCCTTCAAAAGGCTAAGTTGTCAAAAATTTATTTAATTCCATGTAATGCCAAAATTAAATGTAATCAAGCCATGAAAAATCACAAAGTGTAATATTGTCAAAATGCTAAATATGTAAAAGAGAGGAAAAGAAAGAATGTGAAGAGACAAAACAAGAAAATCAAGAAAATCAACGAAGAGGACGAGTCATAGGTCGTTCAAGGAAGATGAAGAGGTAGTTGATGGTTGGAAACTTCTTTAAAAGCATTGTAAAGGCTGAGCAAAGAGATCATTGTATTATGGAAGAATTAAATTAACAAAGAGTTCCCTGTTTTAGCTTATTTTATGTGTTTTTTAGTTGTTTCTTAACTTGTACGGATTGTGCAAGAGTTTAGGGCTCAAATTTAGATTGTTTCCAGTAGGTTGGGGAATCACCATTTGTTTGCATCCATTTGGGAAGGAATCCATTAAATTTAATTTTTGTTTGAGCATTCTTCTTATGGCTCGGTTTGAAATCCTATGCATTGAGTTTTGAGTCTTATAAGGCATTTCCACACTACTCCACCAATGTATGTTAGGTAGATTGGTGGAGTAGGTTAGGGATAGGTTATTTGTTATGTTTTTATGTTTGTGAGTGGAGGAAAAAGCAAGAATACCTTGAAGGAGCTGCTGCTACATAGGAAATTCTGAGTTTTCCAGTCAAAATGAATAGTTTCTAGCATGATAGTGGAGAAAGAACAAGTGCATGGGTTAGAAGATGTTTCCAAATGCCTTTTCAGATGTTTTTTGACATGTTCCAATGGTTGGCCGAAGGTTTTGAGGTTTGCATGTAGCCTATACAGGAAACCCTCATTGAGTTTTGAGTTTTTCACCCTATAAACAAGGGTTTGTCAATATACTGTAAAAATGAGTCTTTTAATCCATGAAAATGGATAAATTGGGAGTTTTGTGTTATGTCTAATGACCTTTTTGAGGTTTTAAGTGTTTTGGGAATGTTTGAAGGGGGTCTTCTTTGAAAATTAGGCATATTTTAGTAGCCTTTTTTTATAGCGTTTAGACTAAAAACTGCTTATTTCTTCAATATAAGTTATTCAAAGTTTTTGATATGAGGACATGGGCATTAAGAGGTCTCTAAAAGTGTTTTGGATCTTGGGTTTTGAAACTAGTGTGTTTGGTTGACCCGATTTAGGGCATGAATGTCTCATTGAGAAGTAGTGCCTTGACTGCTCTGAGAATAGAAGTCTGAACTAACAGTGATCGGTGAGTTGATTTTGGGATAATGTTGTCTAAGTGATGGTGTCAGGGATGTATGGAGTCTTGGACAGGGTTTAGAAGTGAGATATGTTGTTTTGACAGTTGGACAGTGAGGAGACTTGGTGTAAAATAATACATGAAATTGTAAGTTCAGTCAGGACAAAGTTAAGAGAGTAAGTTCCTGATTTGTATCAATTGTAATAATGATGTTCACAGTGCTTGATGGTCTGGTAAAAGTCTGAAAGCCAATTGTAATGATGGATTGACTATTTGGGACAAGTTGAATGAATTGATTGAATGGAAGAGTGCCTTGTTGAAAATGGTGTTTTTTAAATGCATGTTGATCTAATTGATTGAATCAAAGTTTTCTAAAATGGTTTTTTGCTTTGAATTCAAGTCAATTGGAATACAAATTTGTGGAAGGATGAATGATGAATGATAAGAGAATTTGAGTGGATGAAAAGTAGATTTCTAATGAAATGTTGAAATTTTGTTTGATCTTCTCCAAGATGAGTTTGGGACAAGAGTCCCTTGAGTTGTTGACTGGTTTGGCAATCTTTGTATTGCCTCAGCTTGTCGCTTACTATTATGCTATGATAGATTTTTTCTAAGCATCCATAGCTTGTTCGAAAGCACCTGTTTTAGGCTTTTAGCCATAGTAGCAAGGTAATGAATTGTTTTATAAAATGCTTTGATAGACATGTATGAAAAATGTGTTAGCATAGACAAGGCAGTGAACTCTTTGAAAAAATGCCTCAAAGAAATGTGGTTTCATGGTGATGGAATGGCATGACGAATGCCATGAGAAGCAAATTGCTATGGATTGTCATGGCATTCCATCACCATTGAGACCACATTTCTTTGAGGCTTTTTTTCAAACAGCTTGATGCCTTTTCTATGCTATTGCTTATTAGTATGATTTGATAGATTTTTCCACAAGCATCCATAGCTTTTTTGGAAGCACCTATTTTAGGCTTTTAGCCATAGCAACAAGGAAGCGAACTGTTTGATAAAATGCTTTGGTAAACATGTATGATAAATGTAGTAGCATAGACAAGGCAGCAAACTGTTTGAAAAAATGCCTCAAAGAAATGTGGTCTCATGGTGATGGAATGCCATGACAATCCACAAAATTTGCTTGTCATGGCATTCCACCACCATGAGACCACATTTCTTTGAGGATTTTTTTCAAATAGTTCATTCCCTTGTCTATGCTATTGCTTACTATTATGCTATGATAGATTTTTTCTAAGCATCCATAGCTTGTTTGAAAGCACCTATTTTAGGCTTTTAGCCATAGCAGCAAGGAATAAATATTTGATAAAATGCTTTGATAGAAATGTATGAAAAATGTGTTAGCATAGAAAAGGCAATGAACTCTTTGAAAAAATGCCTCAAAGAAATGTGGTTTTCATGGTGATGGAATGGCATGACGAATGCCATGAGAAGCAAATTGCTATGGATTGTCATGGCATTCCATCACCATTGAGACCACATTTCGTGAGGCTTTTTTCAAACAGTTTGCTGCCTTTTCTATGCTATTGCTTATTAGTATGATTTGATAAAAAATTCCACAAGCATCCATAGCTTTTTTCTATTTTAGGATTTTAGCCATAGCAACAAGGAAGCGAATTTGATAAAATGCTTTGGTAAACATGTATGATAAGTGTAGTAGCATAGACAAGGCAACAAACTATTTGAAAAAATGCCTCAAAGAAATGTGGTCTCATGGTGATGGAATGCCATGACAATCCAAAAATTTGCTTGTCATGGCATTCCACCACCATGAGACCACATTTCTTTGAGGAATTTTTTTCAAATAGTTCATTCCCTTGTCTATGCTATTGCTTACTATTATGCTATGATGGATTTTTCTAAGCATCCATAGCTTGTTCGAAAGCACCTTTTAGGCTTTTAGCCATAGCAAGGCAATGAACTGTTTGATAAAATGCTTTGATAGACATGTATGAAAAATGTGTTAGCATAGACAAGGCAGTGAACTCTTTGAAAAAATGCCTCAAAGAAATGTGGTTTCATGGTGATGGAATGGCATGACGAATTACTGTCTGCAATCTACTATGTTAAATCTCTCCAAAATTGAGTTTGCATACTTGCTTTGGCTTAACCAAAGCTTTTTGTTAGCTCTGTCTCTCGTGATCTCCATTCCTAGAATGTACCTAGCTACACCTAGGTCTTTCATCTCAAACTGTGCTAACAACTGAAACTTCAAATCTAAAATCATACTTTTACCATTCCTAACAAACAACATATCATCTACGTATAAGACAATAATGAGAATGCGACCATTATTAGATTTAAAATGTACATAATGGTCAAATTTAGATCTTTGAAATCCCAATGACAACAAATAGGTATCAAACTTCTCGTACCACATTCTAGGAAATTTTTTCAAACCATAAAGAGACTTCTTCAGTTTGCAAACCAAATTTTCTTTACCTTTTTCAATGAAATGATCTGGCTGTGATAGGTAAATCTCTTTTTCCAAGTCACCATGAAGGAACACTATCTTCACATCCATTTGTTCCACTTCTAAGTCATACACTGCTGCAAGTGACAAAAAAATCCAAATAAATGTCAGCTTCGTTATAGGAGAGAATATCTACCCATAATCAATTCCCTCCACTTGTGAAATCCCCTTAGTGACTAACTGTGCCTTATACTTCTCAACATTGCCAGCAAGACCACACTTTTTTCTTGAAAACCCATTTACAACCGATAGGTTTACATCCAATAAGAAAAGGTAACAGATCCCAAGTCTTATTTTTCTTTAATGCATCCATCTCCTTGTCCATGGATTTTATCTAAGAATCTACATCACTCATACCCATAGCCTCTCTAACAATCCTAGGCTCATCAGTGTTAGCAATTAAAGAAAAAATGCATCTGGAATCCAATAGTGAATAACCAAACCTTTTTTGTTGCTTCCTAACTCATGTATACCTCCTCAAAGGCTAAGGTTGAGGTTCTTCTTCTTCTTCAAAAATTTCAGAGTTGCTTGATCTCTCCTCATTGTTAGGTCCAATAGGAGTGTGTGGTTCATTTTTCTTCAAAGTAGGTGGAATCTAAACTACCTCCTTCTTCTGATTTTCCTGTCTCTGGTTGTAGCTCAAAATTGGAAGGTTTCATCTCTTTGAAAATAACACTTCTTCTATAGAGAACCTTCTGATCTTTTGGATCCCAAAGCTTGAACCCTTTCACACTGACACCATAGCCAATAAAGATACACTTAATAGCCTTGTTCTCCAACTTTGACCTCTTCTCAATCGGAACACGAGCATAAGCTTCACAACCAAATACTTTGAGATGTCTCATGGAAGGATTTTTTACCAGACCATGCCTCCATGGGTGTCTTTCCAACAAGTGTCGATGTAGGAGATCTATTGACCAAATAACATGCAGTGGCTACCACTTCAGCCCAAAAATTTTGTTCAAGGCTAGCACCACTCAACATACTACTGTCCCTCTCCATCAATGTTATGTTCATCCTCTTTGCAACTCCATTTTGTTGTGGAGTGTAGGGAGCAGTATTATGTCTCTCAATCTCGTACTCTTTACAGAATTTGTCAAACTCTATGGAACAAAACTCACCACCATTATCATTCCTCAAACAGTTAATATTTTTGCTAGTCTAATTTTCTACCAAGGCCTTAAACTCCTTAAATTGACTAAAGACTTCAACTTTACTTTTGATATTATAAATTAATTTCCTTCTATTGTAATCATCTATGAAAGAAACAAAATATATAGATTTTGATAACGAAGGAACATTCACATAACCAAAATCATATGAATGAACATAATCCAAAACCCCATAAGACTTATGAGAACTAGAGTAAAAAGAAACACGATGTTTTGCATAAACACAATGTTCGCAAAAGTCAAACTCGACATTACAATCATCAAGGCCTTCAACAAAGCTCTTATTTTTTAGGGTTTTAAGACCCTTCTCACCAATTTGACCAAGTTGTTGGTACCATAACATTGTCTTCTCTATAGGAAGCTTCATTTCCATGGAATGAGCACCCTTAGGCACCCAAAATGCATTATCATCATATGTAGCTACAACTTCTTCACTGCACAATCTAATGATGAGGATGAAGAATCCAAAGGTCTCTTCTTTGGTACATTAGAAGAACTATTGCACTATATTGTGCATGCATCCAACTTGTACAGAGTGCCAACACAAACACCCTTAGCCAACACCATAGCTCCTCTAGTCATCTTGCATCCTCCATTAGAGAAAACAACTTGCACTCCTAAATCATTTAGTTTACTTACAGAAAGCAGGTTTTGTGCCAAACCCGAGATATGCAAGACACCATCAATTCCCTTCACTCATCCATTAGGAAATATGATTTTGACTCTTCCACAACCAATGATCTTCAGGTGAGAGTCATCACCTAGGTACACCTCCCTGCTATCGTACTCCTCATACTTCGAGAACCAACCTCTATGATAGGTCATGTGAAAAGATGCACCCAAATATATCAACCACACATCTTTTGATGCATGGGGTTTCCAAGGCTGCAACAAATGCTTCTCCTTCATCTTGGGATGATTTTTTGAATTCAAAATCAAAGAAATACTTTTTTTTCTTCTTCTTCTTCTTCTTGTAATATTTTTTGAAAGTGACCAGTTTCACCACAGTTCCAACATTTTTCCTTGGACTTCTTACCAAGAGACTTAGATCTCCCTAGAGACTTTGACTTTGATTTCTTATCCTTCTTTTTCCCTTTTTCCTTTGGTCTACCATGAACAACAAGGGTCTCCTTGGCCATCTCGGAAGAATTTCTCCACATCTCTTTAGATAACAACGAAGCAACCACCTCATCCATCTTGAAAGTGGTTGTTGTGCTTCTAATAGCCATTACCAAGTGATCCCATGAGTCTAGCAACAAACACAACATGAGCATGCAATGGTCTTGTTCGTCAATCTTATCTCCAATGGAACCCAGTTGAGAAAACAACATGTTAAAAGAGTTCAAATGGTCTTCCATGGATCATCCATCTTCCATCTTCAGAGAATACATCTTCTTTCTCAGGAATAGCTTTTTCACTAGGGATTTAGCCTGATAAGCATCTCCAAGTTTCTTCCAGAAAGAAGCAATAGTCTTCTCTTCATGAACATTTAGGAGAAAAAAATTAACCAAATAGAGTTTGATCAAACCCTTGGCTTTCTAATCCATGAGATCCCAATCTTCTTATTTCATACCTGCTAGCATAGTTCCAGAAACAACTGTCCAAAAATCATGGTCTACAAGCATGTCTTCCATCTTGAGCTTCCACAACTCAAAGTTACCATCATTTAAATTCTCCATCTCAATCCTTTCGGATGTGGTTTCCATATTTTTCCTACAACAAGGTTATGAAATACACTTGTACAAAACTCCCACTGAAACAAAGATCGGCTCAAAAAATCCTTCTAACCCAACAAAGGAATCAAGGTTGGTTAGGCTCTGATACCAACTGAAAGGAAGTCGAGTGAGTGGAAATAACTTCCTACACTAATCTAAGTAGGGGAGAGTTACAAAAGTTTCTTTTAACACCTTATTCAGTTATAGAAATAGAAACACATACAAAGAATAGAAGGTAAAAAAATAAGAACACATAAAACAATGACACCAGATATACTTGGGAAAAACCATTTTGAGTAAAAAACCCCACCCTCCAAAAGCATAGTACTATTAAATTATCCAAAATAAAGATTAAGATTCAGCCCTAAGTAAAAATTCATCAACAAGTGTTTTAAAACAAACACCTATTTTGGAGTAAAACCGGTAGCACTTCATTACCTGCAAACAAGTTATGCATTCTACAATGCAATGCATCCAATATATAGAGAGATGCAAGCAAGAAGAAGCACCTAAAAGAGGATGGGCATCCAAATACACATGGCACAATCTTCCACACCATAACATGCATTTGGACACATGTAACATATTTCTTTACACCTCTTACAATTGTCATAACATGCAAATATTCCTTCCTCAAGCTTGGGCGCCCAAAATTTTCTAAAAATAGGCTATGAAAGATGCCTTACACATCTTACAGTTGTCATAGAATCTTTCATAACACTTACAATTGTAAGAGTATCTATCATAACTGACCAAGAATACCCAATTCTCTTACAATTTGTCATAACCCAACGTGGGCGCCAACTTTCTCCATGCAAAAAGATACCTTATGACGTGTCATAGAATCTGTCATAAGCTTTCATAACTTATCATAGGTCAAAAATTCCAAAGTGGGATGCCTACCTCGACTTGGGATGATGATGTGTCATCCAGTCACCTCCAATGGGGATTCCACCCAGCCAATGGGTACCAATTGATGACAAGATAATGTAGGCAATTAAATAATACAAACAAATACAATAATACATTAAATTAATCAATAGTAGGACTATAAGGTTGATACTATAATGCCCACTCCATAATATCAATAAATAACAATAATATAATGAATTAGTTAGAAAACATAAACAAAATATAGGAGAAAAATCCCAAGTAAAAGTTTGATAAACTTAAATTAATAAAACATAATTATGGAATTATATGTGAAATTCGTAAATTTTATCATTAGATACAACAATTCCTTTACATTATACACATTAGATGATAATTTCCTCCATTCACCAAATGAATAGCTGCTCTCTTAGCTTCATTGTCTTGCATAGATAGATAACCTATAATTGCACAACTAAAATGCAAACATTAGTTTCCACATAGTTCATCAATAAACATAACTCAAAGCAATATACTAGCCTAAGGCCCTAAGGGTCCAACCTAATGTCTTGGGGGCTCATCCATGATGGCCTTGCATACATACGCATAGCGCAGAGACTTCGTAGTTCGAAACTTGAACTTACAACCTCAAGAGCTCATGAGGAAAATGACATATACAATACTCAACGATACTTTTCACATAAACCATAATATACTAATACAAGAATCATCATAGATCGCTATAGATAGTACATCTTTTCAAAATACAAATATGAACAATCAATATAATAATTATATATTTTCTTTGGTTATATTCATAGATTATCTCACAAATCAATCTTAAGATATAACATACAAAAATGTAGAGATTCACAATTTCACTCTAGTTAACTAAATCATTCACTTTTTACTCTATCCTAAACTCAAATATCATATCAATCTCCATATCTAACCAAGACATAAGTATAACTTAAATATTAAAGATTTACCTTGATATCAACGAAATAAACAAAGTTCCCAATCATTATGAATTTTGAAGTTCAACAAAGCATGTAAACAAATACGCATAAACTCCATCAAGGATGCTAGTTCCTTATGTACACTATTGAGAATCATAAATAAACCCATTCAAAGTCCACCCTAATCAAATATCAAACTTAAATTATAACTTCTAGCATTCTAACATCTATAATGTTAGCCATAAAGAAAACATCAAGGTTATGTTATAACATCTTGATAAATTGTAAATATAAAGTGGGGTTGAGTTATTTCATATAACACTTATCAAACCCCATTCATTAGTAAACATTTACATTAATATGAGTTCTTTCAAACATAAACTATAACATTCAATACTTATTCATTTAATATATAAAGGGAATAAAAGATCTAAATCAACAACCTATCCTTCACTTAAACTACTATGTAAGGACTTAATAGCTCACTTCTTAAGCAATGAACACAATTAAATCAATAATTCTCAAGTATTGAGGCCTTGCTTAGGGGATTTGAAATGGTATTCGTCTGCACCATCTGTCGGGCTAGGGCGTTCGTGCCCTAGCTTGATTCATGTTTCTGCTTGGATCTACATCGGGAGGGGGGTTTGTGCCTGCTTTTGGGGGAGAGGGGTTGCATTTTGCTACTACGGTGGTTTCTTTCTTTCTATTCCTGCGCGTGGGATAGTTTCTTGGCATCGAGCAGCAAGTGAGTTGTTGTTGGGAGTCACAAGTGTGTGGTGTGGAGTGAACCTTTGGTGCCTGGTTTGTCTTGTGTGGCCTCCTATCAGTGGTGCTTCCTATTCTTTTTGCCAGCGGATAGTGGTGAGTGTTGGGTGGGGTCTTCAAAACCCTTGTTTTGGATTTTTATTTCTCAGGGGCTTTGCATGCCTGTTGTAAGTTGGGTATTATGTCACCTAGGGAGACCTCGAGTGCTAACCCTATAATGGATTTTCATTCAGCGATTGACATGAAGTCTCCTTCGAATGCTTCGAAAGTCTTCAATAATAATTTGTTCTTGTCAAAACCAGGACTAGATGGAGTAGGCTCATCTAGTGGAGCTCGGATCACGAAAATCAATGGATGCTTGGAACATTGCAAGGAGAGGCCAAAACTAGTTATCCCATTGGAGATGGTCGTGGAGGATATTGAATATTACTCGAGGCACTCTTTTTATTGCAAGTTTTTGGGTATACGGATATCGATACAATTTTTGGAGTCTTGGGCCCGACCGACTTGGATGCCAGAGGGTGAGATGGATATAAAGCTTCTGGAAAACAATTATTTCATGGTTACCTTTGATTGCATGGCGGATCGCAATAAGGTTTTCGAAGGGGGGCCCTATTTTAATAATCAGGCTGGTCTGTTTCTTAAACCGTGGCATGTTGGTTTTAACCCTGCTGAGGATCTTTCGACTCATGTCCCAGTGTGGATTTGGCTTTTGCGGTTTCCAATGGAATGCTAGTGGGATGATGTTTTGCATTTGTTGGGGTTGATGCTTGGGAAGCCGGTTGGTTCTTCACAGGAGACTCAATTTAAAAAGGTGATAACTTTTGCTCGCATTTGTGTGGAAATTGATCTAAGTAAGCCATTACTAGATTCTTTGGATATGTCTGTGGGTCCTTACTCTTGGGTATAGTTGTTGGACTATGAAACCCTTCCATTCCAATGCCATCTATGCCATGAATATGGTCACTTGCAACGAAGATGTCCAAGGGATAGGCTTGTGGAGCCTCTGATTTCTCAACCTCCCCGAAACCCACCTAGGGAGGATAAGGGAAAGAATCCCATTCTTGGGGATGGGGATGGCTCATATGGCTTCGCCCCTATAAATAATCGTAAAAGAAACTAGGGTTAAAAGAGGACCTTGAAGGAAAGGCAAGATGAAGACTATTTTAATAGATTCAAGGTTTTGGATAATCTTGGCCAGCAAGAAGTGAACCCGGGTTTGGTGAATTTGGATCAAGGTATTGTGTGTTCTGGGCAGGAGGGTTCTCTGTTTGGGGATAATCAAGATGCACAATTTATTGGAGCTTTGCAAATGGTGACCGACCTTCAAATGGATGTCTAGGTGGAGTCAGTTCCTACTGTGGAAATGAAGAAGGGTGGGGGAGATGGTCCTATTTTGGCTTTGCATATAGGAGTAGATGCAGGGAAGAATAATAGGTCTTCTCCTTCTCCTTTGGGTCTCCATCAAAAGGATATCAAAAAAGGGTTGGGGAGAAATCTTCAAAGCTTGGAAGGAAAAAGGATATGGAAAATATTAAGTTAGTTAGGGAAACTCTGGTGGAGTCAGGGTTAGTTAAGACTTTGGATTCAAACTTCTCAAGCTCTTTGAAATGATTGTACTTTCATGGAATGCAAGGGGCCTAAACAATGGCCCTAGACAAAAGGTTGTTTGTGAGTTGGTAAGAAGTCAATCTCATGATGTTTTGTTCCTGTAGGAGACTAAGTTATCTATGGAATGCATGCTCGGTTTATCTCCTAAGCTGTGGGGCAGTGGTGAATGTCAATGCATTGGTACTCAAGGATCTGCAGGTGGAGTGGCTTGCCTTTGGAATCCTCAGAGGATCTGCCCTCTCTGGTGGATGTACAACAAGTCTTCTATCTCGATGATCGCTTCTTGTTTTGAGATTGGGGAGTCTATCCTCCTCTCTAATATCTATGCACCTATCAAGTCTCAGGGTAAGAAACTTTTGTGGGCTCATATTAGATTTTTCTGGAGTATGGTGCCTTTTCATCCATGGATTATGGTTGGGGACTTTAATGCTATTGATGAGTTGGCTGAGAAACGGGGGGCATTGCAAGGTTGGCGCCCTTTGCGCTGCTTCTTCAGGATAATATTTCTTCTTTGAATCTTGTTGATGTCAAGCCTAATAATGGTCTATTCACCTGGAACAATCGAAGGATTGGGGATAACTGCATCTCCAAAAGACTTGACCGGTTCTTGGTTTCCTATTTCTAGGTTGGTGGATTGTGGTCTTCTAGTTCATAAATTTTGGATTGGAGGGGGTCTGGCCATTGGCCTATCAAGCTTGTTGTTTCTTCAATTCATGTGCCTCGGTCGCCCCCTTTTAAGTTCCAGATTATGTGGCTTCGTGAGCCCTCTCTTCATGACTATGTGGCTGAATGGTGCAGAATGGGTAGACCCGCTTATGGCATGACAATGTATACTTTTGCTAAGCTTCTCCAATTTGTTAAATATTAGCTTAAGTGTTGGAAGGTGTGACTGCTAATTTACTTCAAGAGGAGGCCAAGGCGTTGAAAGTGTTGGAGGAGTGTGAATTGCGGGAGGAAGTCTATTGGAAACAGAAGTAAAGGATTGAATGGCTTTAGGAGGGAGATAAAAATACGACCTTCTTCTTCAATTCGGTCAAAGCCAAGCGACATGAGAATTTAATTTCTATTCTGGTGAATGACACTGGTGAGCATCTTTCCTATTTCAAGGATATTTCATGTGAAGTTGTGCAGTACTTTGTTACCTTATTCAGGGAGGATTCGCAGGGGGTTTCCAAGGAGGAGGCTCAAGTTCTGTCTTGTATCCCTTCTTTGGTTACTATGGATATGAATGAGTGTCTTATGGGTGATATCTCGATAGAAGAGCTCGAGAGAATGGTGTTCCAAATAAAGAAAGGGAAATCTCTTGGCCCTGATGGATTTTCGGTGGAGTTCTTTCAAGAATTCTAGGATATTATCAAGCTAGATGTATTAGCAATTGTCCAGGAATCTCAAATGAATAAGATGTTACAGGCTTTGAATTCCACCTTCCTGGCTCTCATCCCCAAATCTGATGGAGCAAATAGGGTAAGCCAATTTAGACCCATCTCTCTTTGTAATGTGATTTACAAAATTATCTCTAAAGTAATTGTGGATAGGCTGAAAAAATGGCTTGGAGTGTTAATCTCCAAGGAGCAAAGTGGTTTTGTTGCGGGCAATAAAATTTTAGATGGGTGATTATAGCTACGGAGACCATTCATTCTATGGCTAATTCAATTGATAAGGCAATGTTCATCAAGTTGAACATGGCAAAGGCGTATGACAGAGTTCGATGGTCCTTTCTTTGGAAGATTCTTGGTGCTTTTGGTTTTGGGGATGAATGGATTCGATGGGTCATGAGTTGTGTGACTTCAGTATCCTTCTCCATTTTAATTAATGGTGAGCCCTCAGAGCTTTTTGGAGCCTCTCGGGGATTGCGTCAGGGCGATCCATTATCTCTGTATTTGTTTCTTCTCCTTGTTGAAGGTCTGGGTCAGTTGTTGAGAAGGAATGTGGAGATGGGTCTCATTTAGGGGTGGTGTTGGGGTGGTAATATTCCCCCACAGTCTCATTTGCAGTTTGTGGATGATACCGCTCTAATGGGTATGGCTACAATTAGGGAGGCTACAAACTTGCGTGTGGTGTTGGATGTTTATCTAATTGCCTTAGGTCAAATGATTAATGAAGGTAAATCTTCCATCTTCTTCTTCAATACTCCTGGTCCGATTCAGAGGAGGATTTCCAATATCTTGAGGTTTCATATTGGGTCCCTCCCTTTGATCTATCTTGGTATTCCTATTTCTATCAAAAGGATGCCCAAGGAATCATGGCAGAATATTCTGGAAAAGTTTCAGACAAAGGTTGACCATTGGACCCATAGATGGTTGTCCTTTTATTGGTTGGGTTCAGTTGATCAAATCTGTGGTTCAAGCACTCCCCATTTACAAATGTATGCTCCAGGTGGCCCTGGTTGGTTTTCTTCAGGAACTTGATGCTTTAGATAGACAATTTTTATGGGCAGGTAACTTATATCATCCAAATGGAGCTTGTACGATGGGAGCTTGTGTGTAGCCCGAGGCAATATGGCGGTCTTGGATTAAGGCAGTCATATTTGTCTGGGGTTGCGCTTGCTTCCAAACTGTACTGGAGGTGGTGTGTGGAGCAGGATCAGATATGAGCCAAGATTTTACTTCATAAATATTTTATGTGGATCCCTCAGATGGATATTCCCCGCTATCCCCTAGTGGGGAAAGGATCGGTGATTTTGGGTATGCTCAAGAAAGGGGCTGCTCTTGTTAAGGATGGCTTATTTTGGGTCTACAAAAGTGGGTTTGAGGCTCAATTTTGGTCGGATTCTTGGGATGGTTTACCTCCCATTGTTTTTTAGTTTCCTACCCTATTGCCCCTTTGTCAAATATTCATCAAGGCTGGTTGGGACAAGGTGAGAGACTTTAAGTCTATGTCTTCTCATGGTCAATTGATGATGGCCAGGTGGAAGAATCTTGAGGAGTGGCATGTGGTTGGTATGGGGGAGGAGTACGCAGAATTGTGAAGCATCCTTTCTAGCAGGAGTTGTAGTTCCCTTCCAGATGGAGATGTTTTATCTTGGTCTCCTAGCCCTAAGGGTGTTTATATTGTTGCCTCTGGTTATCAAGTGCTTTTATCTGACAAGTTGGATGGGGTGGAGGTTCAATGGTAGAAGAGAGTTTGGAATAAGTTTTCTTGGCCCAAGTGTAACTGCTTCATTTGGACTTTGTCCTGGAAGAAGTGTTTGACCTGGGACAATATTCAGAAGAGGGGATTTCAGGAACCATCCATGTGTGTTTTGTGTGGGGATGGAGAAGAGGATTCTGCTCACTTGTTTTTTCATTGCCCCTTTGCTTTGAGGTTGTGGAATTTTTGGTGGGAAGTTTGGAGAATTCCTTGTGTTCATGCTTCCTCTGTCGTGGATTTCTGGTGTAGTCTGAGCAAACCTCCTACTATGACATCTTTCTTACAGGACGTGTGGTATGTGGGGCCTACTTTCCTTCTCTGGCAGATTTGGCTGGAGCAGAATCATAGAATCTTCCAAGGTGAAAAGTTGGTTATTCAGCAAATTTGGCAGAGAATTATGGGTATGGTTCGGGAGATAGTGGAAGTGAAGTGTGAGGTGGTGTATCCCTTGGAGAAAGAGGATGCTGAGAAGGTGGAGAGTTTGGGACTTCAGGAGTTATCTTTGGCTTTAGCTTGTGTCCGAAAGGGAAGGCGAGCAAAAAAGAAATTCATGAGAGTGGGTAAATGGCTTCCCCCTCCTGTTGGAATTCTGAAGATTAATACTGATGGTTCCTCAAAAGGAAATCCTAGGCCTGCTAGAATTGGTGGAGTTGGTAGAGATTCTTCAAGAACGGTGGTTTTCTTCTTCTCTATTTATGAGGAGATGCAGATTGTCAACCTTATGGAAGGTCTGGCGATATTCTCCGCTCTTGAATGAGCTTATGCTTTGGGGCGGAGAAAGGCTATCTATGAGTCTGACTCACAGGTTTTGGTTAATTTGCTTAATGATCGAAAGGTGGCTGATGCCAATTGGCAGTTAGCTAGGATGGTGCAAAAGATTTTGCAGATTAGTTCCTTGATGAAGGAGGTTTCTTTTGTCCATATTCTGAGGGAGTGGAATAAGGCAGCAGATTTCCTAGCGAGATGGGCTTCAGAGCATCCTGATGGTTGGAGGATTGAGGGGTGGGATCATATTTCCCAGGAGCTTTGCCATGATTTGGACAGGATTATTGCAGAGGATGGGGATGGGATTGGTGATGGATGATGTTGGTTCTTGCTTTGTTTTATTGTATCTTTTCTTTCCTGGGGTTTAGGCACTTTGCTTTGTTGTAATGCTCTTTTATGAATTTCAATAAAGTTTTTACCTCTTTTTATTAAAAAAACACAATTAAATTAATAATAAACTCTAATTACTTGCTTCAATCAATATTACATGGTTTACAAACACAGTCCCTTGATAAAGTTCCTTCTCTGTCCTAGAACCTCCAATATACTAAACCATAGAAACTCAACTCAATACTAACAATATAACAGATACTCAACTAAATATATATTAAATTATGTAGAAAGGATGAAGTAAATTCCATAGTCAGGAATTTCATCAATCCAAATTATCAGAGAGATTGAAAGAGTAAACAAACACGCATATACTTCCCAAACTACAACATTCCAACCTTCATAACTTTAATAAAAACATATTTAATCAAGTTTGAAATATACTATCTTAAGGTATTAATTAAGAAAAGCTATACCTTGTAGAAGAAAAGAATTGAGTACCTTAATCCTTGAGATTCTCTCAACTTCTTCTCTTATACCCAAGGAGCATCAACAGTTTTTTGTGATGGTTCTAGATATTACATTGTGAAATTAAAGCAAGATGTAACAGAGATATTAAAGATGCAATGACCTCTAAATGTGTTTTTTTTGGAAAGAAAATATATCACATATATATAGTTGTTCTTGAATGAGTCTAATATGAGAAAAAAATAAAAATATGTTATTTTTATATTCTTCGATCTTACAACAAGAAGTCAATCCAAGCGTTAGTTATATCAACTATGTCCAAATTCCTTATCAAGAGAAAAAGCTAAAAAAATGAGCAATGGTCTTGATCAAAATGCAATTTTCACATACTGGATCCTATAGTGACTGCATAAAATATAGTTCACCATATCAAAATCCAAAGCAAGTAACGGTGGTTTAGGAATATTGACTATTTCCAAGCACCAACTAGCAACCTCACAAAAATTTATGCTAGGAAAGGATATATATATGCATTAGGGATAACATTTCATCAGGTTGATATACACATTAGAGAGAATATATATAACTAGCATGGAATTTCAACCCTTTCTTCATAGCACTAGAGAAAAGTTTTATTCATAGCAAAAGATTATGGGCTTTTCCTATACTGATCTACTTCTTTGGTATGAGGTAACCATCACTGTTCAACATCAGGTCTGGTAATTAACATCAAATTACATTGTTTGGGATAGGAGAGACATTGAATAAAAGAGTTATGGTTTGCATCTTGTAAAGATCTTAATGTACCTAAACTGCCAACAACATAAATATCTAACATATTCCAGGGTGAATACACATGATTCAAAAGGCCTTAGCTATAGCATCTTATGGAAAAAAAATAATGCAAGTCATGTGGTAATTGTGCAAGGAAGGAAATTTACATTATCAACTATTGAGCATTTATTTCCTAAGCCGCAGCTACACCAAAAACAAGATGATATGCATAGTTATGGAGGGTTTGATCAAAGGATATTATATAAATGTTTAAATCAATGGAGTATAAAATAAAATGTTACAAATCTATACTCACGATGGACTATATGTAGAAGCACAGTGAGATAGAGATGTGGTCAAGAATCAATTTAGAGAAAATAATGAAATCTAGGAGCAACAATATTGATTCATTGAAGGACAATCTATATAGGTAAAGAAATGGGAAGAATGTATTACATACTTCACATTGTTGTTCTTTGCTATTTTTTCCTCATGTTGCCATCGCCTCCTTCACTTGAAGGCTGAAAGACAACCATGTTTGCTAATCATGTGAACCAAAATGATCTTTAAACCACCTGATCCAAACAAGTATCTTTAGATCCTGTAGTAGCATATGGATGAAGATCAGAGTCACCATTCTTTTCCCTCCCACTGTGTAGCTCTCCCTCTGTTCTTACACCTTCCTTCTCCTCCTTCCTTGCACCCCCTTCTTTTTTTTCCTTCCCATACTTTCACCTTCCCCCACTTCTTCTAATTCTTAACCGTTTTAAAACTGAACATGACTTTTCATATGCAAATAGCGGACACTTCTTGGCCCAAATTATAATTTAAAGAAAAATGTATAAATAAGAAAGCACATGCATAATTTATTTTCTAAACAATATTAAATCATTTAATTTTTTCAAAATAATGTACTTAATTAAAAATATAATAAATGGGTTTTCAAGTAATGCCTTACATTCTTCCTCCCTAAGAATGAACTTCCTTCTGGAAGTCATCAAGAGAAATGTTTATTTCCTAACTTCATCACATCAAATAAAAGTTAGATTTCATCAAAAGATTTACTAAGTTGACTAGATATTCAACATGCAATAGTATAGAACTTGTATCACCAAATGACGAAAATGCATTTATCCATACTAATATTCGTATCACAAGAACATATTTAGTTTATAAATTTGTATACACAAAATTATATCATCCAAAATTAGCTCACTTGATCTGCAACCAAAAAATTAATATCAATTTAGATATGCTCACCACCCAACCATAGGATTCATCCATTCGAATCCACCCCCAAGCAATTAAATAGAAACATTTCCTTGATATTCATCATATTAATAAATTCTATTTCATTTGAAAGAATGCTATTTCACAAATTTATTTCAATTTCATTCACAATAAACAAAATCAATAACTCCCTTAGGCTTATTTCTCCCAATAGCTCCCTTAATTCACAACTCCCAAAATCTCCCTTAGCATCACTCCCATAAACAATAATCACCCATCTTCCATAAAACAATTTTCCTCTCGAGAGTTTCATATAATAATAATTTCCTGAAACACAATAAGCATTAATCTCTCAAAACACCTTTTAACAACATACTCCCAAATCTCCTAAACAAATCTACTCCCAAGGAATTATCATTTCACATAACAACTCCCAACAATACTTTTATCACAACACCAAATCTAGGGAATATAATAATATTACTCATATATCATTCATGACAAATTTAACATGCAAGCAATAACAATAGTTTTCTTTTAAGATTTAACTAGAACATTCATTTGATTCATAATCAGAAATACAATTCATTCTTTTCTTACCTTGGCTGTCCAAATTCAACTCAACCCATAAAATCTTTCTTTCTTTTTCAACAACACACAATAATCCCATTATTTCCAGTAAATTTCAATTACATCATTCTTTCCATCAAAATATTACTTATCCTAGAAACATACTTATATCATCTAAAAATAAAATTCATTGCAACATATTAAACATCATAAATATCAATTCCAAACATCATGTATACTTTTAATGAGATCAAAATGATTAGTGCCAAATATAACCATAATGCCATAGATTAGACCATACACAATTTTCACAATATACATCCTCCAAGGCGTCTCTCCCCTATACAACTTGCCAGGACAATCTACACAATTCGCATTACTTCACTCAAGCCAGCAACAATAAAGCCTCAACACACATAAGTTCTAATGAGTAAAGATTTCAAATAAAAATTAAAAAAATGAAACTTCATATAAAAACAAATTAATTAACATAAAAGCAATAGCTCAAATCAAAACCAAAATCATTAATAGAATAGTCCTCGAGGCAAAAGGACAATAAACAACCATATATCTTAAGAAATCTTCAAACTGTTGGTTTTCTAAAACAAATAAGGAATAATTTTTTTAAATATTCTCACAAAACTGAACATCTCAATCACTATGTGACTTCAAACGAGCCACCTAAGGGGAGGAGGGGAATGTGGTGGTCTCAAACCACATGGAGCTCCAACGTATACCACAAAAGAAATAGACCATGAAATTTATGCAGTTATAACATTTGATAGTTGTAAGTAATCAAAGTTTAGAAAACTCCCTTTTTTTTCACAATGTAGCTCCCTTATCACATTTGTAGCTCCCTTGTCACCATTCAATAGCTCACACAGAGCACAACATCTCCCAATAGCTCACACAAAGCAAGGCTCACACAGAGCAAATAATGGCTCACATAGAGCAAGGCTCACACAGAGCAAGGCTCACACAAGGCATGATGTTAGCATCATATTGAATCATTGAATCCATTAATAATCTAAAATAAGCAATAAAATAAACAACAAATTTCTTACCTCTTTTCTCTAGATTCGAATCCCTTTTGCAATTTCTTTCAGCCTTTACCCTCCAACTCTTCTTGATCTTTCCAAGAATCTGTTTCATAATTTTTATTTTTATTTTTATTTTTTACAACACTTCCCTCTTTTCTCCAACATGTCCCATAACTCTCTTTTAAACCTTTGCAACTTACACAATTCCCTTCATAAACTATTTTCTAAACAAGATTTGTTTCAGAAGCATTAGCAATGTCTAACAATACAAATCTTTTCAAACTTATTTTCTACAGCATATGCTTTTCCTTGTAAAATATATAGATAAAATACTTTATTTCCCAATAACAATAAACATTATACAATCATTAAGCAAACATTTTATTTCACAAAACTTCCAGTAAGAAAATTGAAAGAGAGAGACCCTCATATGAGATTGAAGATTTATGTAACTCCCTTACATATACGCCCATAACATATCTCCAATAATTCATAATATCAATTCCCTATCTCTCTCACATCCATTCATCTATATTACCAACATCATCATCATTCACAATATTCTCACTAAAATATATTTAAGCAACCAAAGAGACAAACACAATTATTTTCCTTAATCAAATTATTACCTATCTATACAATATATTTTTTTTATTAATGATCATGTCATAATAGAAATATTCTTAAATATCATACCTTGACTATTCATTCCTGAATTAACTCATTAGCCTTTCAACCTTCCACTTTTCAAACAATCATGTATATCCACAACAACCTTAACTCCATGGGGATTCAGTTAGGGAAAATGACAAATCTTTCTTTTACGAAACATGATTCACTTTTCCCTTCTATTAAAACTCTTTGCATTTCTTCTCATAAAACATTAGTGCTTTTGAAACATCTTATAATTGAAGTCATCTTAATCATTTCTACAATCATATTCAAATGTAAATCATCCATGTTCCACACTAGTGAAATAGGTTCAACTTTTCCCCAAAGCTCCCAAGTGTTGCAACCCAGTGCTCTAATACCTATGTAATGCCCACTCTAGAATATCAATAAATAATAATAATATAATGAATTAGTCAGAAAACATAAACAAAATATAGGAGAAAATTCCCAAGTAAAATTTTGATATACTTAAATTAATAAAACATAATTATGGCATTATATGTGAAATTCGTAGATTTTATCATTAGATACAACAATTCTTTGCATTATACACATTAGACAATAATCTTCTCCATTCACCAAATGAATAGATGCTCTCTTAGCTTCATTGTCTTGCACAGATAGATAACCTGTAACTGCACAACTAAAATGCAAACATTAGTTTCCACATAGTTCATCAATAAACATAACTCAAAGCAATATACTAGCCTAAGGCCCTAAGGGGCCGACCTAATGTCTCGGGGGCTCATCCATGATGGCCTTTCCTACATATGTGTAGCGTAGAGACTTCATAGTTTGAGACTTGAACTTACAACCTCAAGAGCTCATGAGGAAAATGACATATACAACACTCAACGATGCTTTTCACATAACTCATAATATACAAATACAAGAATCATCACAAACCGCTATAGATAGTACATCTTTTTAGAATACAAATCTGAACAATCAATATAATAATTATATATTTTCTTTGGTTATATTCATAGATTATCTCACAAATCAATCTTAAGATATAACATTCAAAAATGTAGAGATTCACAATTTCAATCTAGTTACTAAATCATTCACTTTCCACTCTATTCTAAACTCAAATATCATATCAATCTCCATATCTAACCAAGACATAAGTATAACTTAAATATTAAAGATTTACCTTGATATCAACAAAATAAACAATGTTCCCAATCATTATGAATTTTGAAGTTCAACAAAGCATGTAAACAAATACGCATAAACTCCATCAAGGATGCTAGTTCCTTATGTACACTATTGAGAATCATAAATAAACCCATTCAGAGTCAACCCTAATCAAATATCAAGCTTAACTTATAACTTCTAGCATTCTAACATCTATAACGTTAGCCATAAAGAAAACATCAAGGTTATGTTATAGCATCTTGATAAATTGTAAATCTAAAGTGGGGCTGAGTTATTTCATATAACACTTATCAAACCCCATTCATTAGTAAACATTTACATTAATAAGAGTTCTTTCAAACATAAACTATAACATTCAATACTTATTCATTTAATATATAAAGGGAATAAAATATCTAAATCAACAACCTATCCTTCACTTAAACTACTATGTGAGGACTTAATAGCTCACTTCTTAAGCAATGAACACAATTAAATCAATAATAAACTTTGATTACTTGCTTCAATCAGTATTACATGGTTTACAAACACAGTCCCAACTTGATAAAGTTCCTTCTCTGTCCTAGAACCTCCAATATACTAAACCATAGAAACTCAACTCAGTACTAACAATATAACAAATACTCAACTGAATATATAGTAAATTCTATAGGAAGGATAAAGCACATTCCACAGTCAGGAATTCAATCAATCCAAATTATCAGAGAGATTGAAAGAGTAAACAAACACGTATATACTTCCCAAACTACAACATTCCAACCTTCATAACTTTAATAAAAACATATTTAATCAAGTTTGAAATATATCTTAAGGTATTAATTAAGAAAAGCTTTACCTTGTAGAAGAAAAGAACCGAGTACCTTAATCCTTGAGATTCTCTCAACTTCTTCTCTTATACCCAGGGAGCATCAACAGTTTTTATTTTATGATTCTAGATATTACATTGTGAAATTAAAACAAGATGTTAAAAAGATATTAAGGATGCAATGACCCCTAAATGTGTTTTGTTTGGAAAGAAAATATATCACATATATATAGTTGTTCTTGAATGACTCTAATATGAGAAAAAAATAAAAATATGTTCTTTTTCTATTCTTCGATCTTACAACAAGAAGTCAATCCAAGCGTTAATTATATCAACTATGTCCAAAATCCTTATCAAGAGAAAAAGCTAAAAAAATGAGCCATCGGTCTTGATCAAAATGTAATTTTCACATACTGGATCCTATAGTGATAGCATAAAATATAGTTCACCATATCGAAATCCAAAGCAAGTAACAGTGGTTTAGGAATATTGACTATTTCCAAGCACCAACTAGCAACCTCACAAAAAGTTTTGCTAGGCAAGGATAGATATATGCATTAGGGGTAACATTTCATCAGGTTGATATACGCATTAGAGAGAATATATATAACTAGTGTGAAACTTCAGCCCCTTCTTCATAGCACCAGAGAAAAGCTTTATTCATAGCAGAAGATTATGGGCTTGTCCTATACTAATCTACTTCTTTGGTATGAGGTAACCATCACTGTTCAACATGAGTTATGGTAATTAACATCAAATTTCATTGCTTGGGACAGGAGAGACATTGAATAAAGGAGTCGCCATATGGCTGAAGATTGGAGTTTCCATTCTTTTCCCTCCCATCGTGTAGCTCTCCCTCTGTTCTTACACCTTCCTCCTCCTCCTACCTTGCACGCCCTTTTTTTTTCCCTTCCCATATTTTCACCTCCCCCCACTTCTTCTAATTCTTAATTGTTTTAAAACTGAACATGACTTTTCATATGCAAATAACGACCACTTCTTGGCCCAAATTAGAATTTAAAGAAAAACATATAAATAAGAAAGCACATACATAATTTATTTTCTAAACGATATTAAATCATTTAATTTTTTCAAAATAATGTACTTAATTAAAAATATAATGAAAAGGTTTTCAAGTAATGCCTTATAAATACACCTTAACCCCAACACATGTAAGGGTTTGTGTACATGTAGAAGACATAAGTGCCATGTTAGATGAGCTTATTATGGTTTTGAGGGTCACTATCAAGGTTTCATCTAGACATTGCAGTCTATTATTTATTCATGTTTCCCATTCTTATTCATCATGGATGCATGTGATATATAGCCATTTTATATTATTATTTGCAATTAAAAAACAGTGACCCTAAAGTAGCTTTACACCCAAGTTTTCCATTGTGAAATTTTTGAAACCTTTCTTGTGCAATTAGGTGTTGCATGAATTCAATTTTATTTTTTGTAATAGTGTCTTAAATGGAAAATATATGTACAGTGCACACTACCATGTTGTATGTATGGTTTTTAACTTTATCACACTTCATAATTAGTAAAAATACCTAAGGAGACAGTAGTAGCATGTGTAACATGAGATACATGAAGATTATATTTTGTTTTCCAAATTACACCATCAATAGTGGTTGTGAACGGGGATAATGGAAAGATCAACCAAGAGAGATGAAACAACAAGAAGGTTAGATCAAATCAATAAAAAACCCAAGACCCTAATCAATTGAATTATACCTATTACCAATGAAGTGACTCAATAAAGATCAAATAAAAGTAAGTCAAAAGAACAAGAACATAAACTAAATTAAGCCTACTTTTACCTCACCCAAAGAATGCCAAAAACTTACTCCATTGTTGCAAATGTGAGATTAGTCCTTTAGAATATGTGGATTTCTCATGCTAAGCATAACCCAATTGTGCAAAAGCTTGAAATATTGATGACTATGGATTTTGATTACCAAATTAGAGAGAGAGAGAGAGGTCCCTTGAATGAGAGATGAAGGATCATTTTATAGATCTTGAGATATTTGATCAACGGTTGAGATTGAATGTTCAAATCAATGGTTGAGAGTGAATGGGGGATGGAGAGGCCATGCATGTTGAGGAAGAGTTCAATTAAATGAAGCTCCTCCCTAAATTTTAAGAGATATTTGAGATATTTTTGGAGGGAAGATATTTTCAAATTTGAATTTAGAATATTCCATTTTGGGAGGGAATGTGCAACTAAGTGAATTAAATTATTCATTTAATTGTGGAAGAAAATTAGCTAATTAAATAGTGTTACATCCCATTTTATAGTCATCGAGTTACTTTCACCTTCATGAATAAATATGTTGATAAATGCAAATTATGACTTTAATATGTTTACTAGGAGAAAGAAATATTGAAATATGCATTAAAATGATATTGGTTTTAAAGGAATGAATATGTTTTATATTGATGAAATAATATATGTTGCAATGTGTATATTCTAATGCTTTGTCAATACAAATGTTTTATGATGCAAGTGGATTTCATGTGAACATCTGACTATTGTTCTTATGTACTAAGTTGGATGCAAGAATAGGTTCAAACCTCTAGAAGAGAGGGGAAGTATCACTCAGGAGAGGGGCTTGGTCTAGTAACCCTTTATAAGCCTAATGATCTTAAATGAGCTCACACACACACACTCTATTTGGTATAGTTGAGTTAGTTCATGGAAGTGGGTAGGTAACCTTTGGTTATGGTTTAGGGATGATTTATTGTGGTATGTGGTTTTAGTCTTTGAATGTTCTTGTTTGGGTTATGTGATTGAATCTTTATTTTGAATGGAAGATCCTCTACTTCATGTGTTCTTATAAGTATATCCATATACACAATTACTTAAATATATATTTGGATGGCAATTAACTTATACAATATTCATGAGAATATAATTATATATATATACATATATTTGTAATGAAATGTATATATATAATATATTATATATACTAATGATAATGGCTAGATATATATATTAATACTTATTTTTAATAAACATATTGTAAATGATATTTGTATATATATATATATGCATGTATATATATTAATATATATTATAATATATATATATATATATATATAATAGTGGCTAATTTATATATTAAAAGATATAATAAGCAAATGGCGATGGTGCGGGCCATATAAGAGAGTGAAGGCATACATTTTGGACCAACACATAGGTAATGAGTGTTCACATTGACCATAGTATGCAAGGTGCAAACCAGTGCAACCTTAGACAATGGTAATAAACAGGGATAAACCAACGCATAAACAACATAGCACATAAGTAAAACTCGGTGCAACAAGAGAAGGTAAAATAGTGCATAAACATGAATAAAACCAAGTGTATAAAATCCAACACATATAGTATGAGACCAAGTCAAAGCACATAGGTGATATAATGTTGTGTATATGCAAAACCAATGTGTAAGGTAAACTGCCTAAGACTAAGTAAAAAAACAAAGGCAAAGTTAATATCCACACACAAGAAACTTTGACCTAGTCATTACAAACAAAATCTAAAGAAATAGGGTGCATAGGAAACAATGTGGCACTAACTTGAGAGAAGTATGAATCAATTAGAAGTCTGTTTTGCAATGTGTTTCAAATTATGAAGCATTATGAAA
>VDFB02293059.1:0-47189 GCA_007258455.2 Sequoia sempervirens | reverse complement strand
GGACGAGTGTAGACCCTGTAAAGACTTTCATGTCTAACTCCAATTACTTGAGCATCCTTGAAGCTAGAGTTCTCCAACCACACTAGAACTTTGCCTTTGGAGAAGGCAACTTGATATCCTTTATCTTCCAAGGCTGAAATAGAAATAAGATTGCGCTTGATTCTAGGAAACATAAAGAACATTACTCAACTGAAGTGTGATGCCGGAATCCAAATGAAGTGTAGAGGTCCCAATTCCTTTCACGGAGTAGCTAGCATCATCTCCAATGATGACTTATTCAGAAGACTCCTTCTCCACCAAACTTGATCAGCCAAGTGTTGGTGTCGGAAGGTACACTGCTTGCCAATGCCGAGTAGAACAAGTATTCACTTGAATGCTTTTGCGGAGAAGCATCATCAACATCTGCAACGATAACTTGTTGCTTAGGTCTAGTTTGACAATACTTAGCGAAGTGCCCAAACTTATCACATCTAAAACATTGAATCTTGGACATGTCCCTCATATTCTTGAATGGAGGTGCATCATCATTTCCCTTGTCCCGATTCCTCTTGAAGAATCCTTTTCTTCCATCTTTTCCTTTCTTCTTTGAAGCATGGGAGGCAAGAACATGAATGTCTTTGTTCTTTGAACTTTGACCAACGCGTCTTGCCAACAACCTAGATTCCTCTTGAATGCAATCTTATCTTAGGCGATCAAACTTAGGCAATTTTGATCTTGCACTGATTCCCTGAATGTAAGATTCCCAAGACAAAGGTAGACCCATTGAGAGCAAGTATAGTCAAGTCTTTATTATCAACCATATACCCATTACCTAGAGTTGATTCTCAAATTGCTAATCCTCATAAAGTATGTAATCACCATCTACCTTTGCCATTTTCACATGATGCAGTTGTTGCTTCAGTGCAAGTGCTCGGCTGGTATTGTTCATTTCGTACATCTCTTCCAATGTTTTGAACATGCCTCTCGCTTGTCTTCAACTTAGAGATGATAGGAACAATGTGATCCTTGACGGAATCAACCAATATCTTCATTGCTTTAATATCTTTCTTTACCCACTACAACTTCTCTTCTTCCTCCTCAGGTTTAGGAACGCTAGACTCCACGAACTCACCCAAGTCATTTTCACGCAATGTAAGCATGATCCTAAATCTCCATGATGTGAAGTTAGATGCTCCCTCGAGTCTATCCTCAATCTTCAAACCGTTCACCATCTTGACTAATGTAGACAAATGAACAAGTAGGGTATGCTGATTAGCAATAATCTGATCACGATCCTCTCAAACCCGCTCTGATACCATGTAAATTTTAATGATCAGATTGTATGTACAAAAATTAATTCAAATCAAACAAAATAACATAGCAGATACCCTGGGAAAACCCTCCTCTTGAGGGAGAAAAACTCAGCAACAATATATCACTTATATATTGAATTATCACTAGAATGATCTTCTTTACAAGAGGGCAAGATACAGGCCCAAATACAAGCACCAAGAGATAATGCACACAGCAATAAGAGAACACAATTCGCTGAAGAATAACTCAGGCTTTCAAACAATACAGAACTGCCTTGATGAATTCGCACTTAGACTTGAATCGAATATGATGAACTTTACTTCTAACTTGATGTCTATAATGAGAAGGCGAACTCATATTTATACATATTGAAAGGTCGCCACCTTATTTAATGCAAGTCGGCTAACAATAAAGATATATCTCCTTTCAAATAGACGCATCCATTCAAAGGTAAGTCGTGCCAAGAGAGAGAGGTCAGCCTTGACACAAAAGACGTGTCATTTCATTTAATATTTATTGCTTAACAAATCGAAGTGTCTCCATAAGAAATCACGCCTCTTTGATACTTAATAAATTAAATAGCATGTGGCTATCATTTAATTTATTATCCATATGAAGATCGCTGGAAGATTATTCCAGATGCTGCAAGTATCATTAACATATGGTACAAATGAGTGTCTAGCATTACAATTGCACGGATCTCTTCTGTTCTCTCTCTCTCTTTGTTCTTGTAATGGTGCAAATTATTTGGTATTAGAGCCTGTATCAATTGTGGGTTCTAGATCTAGTTCTCTTAAGGACTACATCTAACACTCTTAGGCCTATCTTGAATAGGACACTAGACAAAACTTCTCTTATGGCTCCTAGCTCTCTTTCCCCTTAAATCTTCTCTCTAAAACAACCTTTGTGCTCAATAGCTTTACTTTACAACCACTTCATGTATTAGCTTCTCAAATATATGTTAGTGTTGTCATCTTTTCAAAGTTTTTGCCCCAAAATATGCTTCATCTTGTATTGTAGATTTCTTGTACTAGAAGTCTAGAAGTGTCTGATCAAAACAACTTTTGCATACCATATAGGATTTAGAGCAAAGGCTACTATATGAAGTGGGGTGTTCATGGTATTCCATCTCCACATTACAATGGGCTTAATATGTTGTTAATATAATCCCAAGTAGGATCCTTAGCCAAAATTGTTTGCTTTATCTTTCCAAGCATGCTATGAAATGTCTCATTGTCTCTCCAAGACTGGGAGAGTCTGTATCAACATATCTAATGACATCTACAACAGGTGAGATGAAAGAGCAAACATATCTGCAAAATGCAAACAAAATTTTCAAAAGAATTAGTTGACAAGTTAGAAACTTCGAAAGTTGAAACATTGAACAATAAAATCTAAATATTTAAATAAGAAATTTAATAAGAAAATCAGCAATTTAATATTTAATATTTAATAAAATCAACACTTTAATATTAATAATAAAATCAGCAATGTCTAACCTCATAGTGGACCACCATCGTCATCAAGGATCTTTTGTTTGATGGATTTTCCTTTAGTAGAGTTGGAATTAGGCCATCTACTCCACTCTGAATTCACCATCATCAATTGTAGAGGTTCATGCACCTTAAACATCCTATTTAACAAAATGAAGTAATTGACATTTTTTTGTCTCTATAGGTATGGAGAATTCCTTCTTTGAAAATGTCCTATAGAGAGCAAATGAGGTGTGGTGGTTGCAAATGAATATTTGAATATCTTTAGCTTCTGCCACCACTTGCTTCACCCAATCTATTTTACCGACATCTTTTTCAATGCATGAACACATGGGGTCTAAAAGATGTGCTTGTAAACACCCTCCAGCATCATACCAACCAATTTGCACGCACATGTTTAATCGGTGACCACCTGTACAACATTTGAGGTCCCAACCTCCTCTATGGCCTCTCTCAAAATGCTAAATTGGAAGTTTGCATCCTTATGCTTCCTTGAACAATTCACGACATTAGAAAATAAGAGCCAGTTGGGCATGTGACTATGATATGGATGAGTGGCCGATGTCTAATATCGGTCCACCCATCCATCACAATAGAACAACCCATTTTGATCCAAGTTTGCCTCATATCCTCCATTTAAATTAACTTTTGAGTATTCTTTTTCTTGGAGGGTAGTGTGTAGTTTATGATCTCCAAGGGGGACAAATGAGGGACCAATAGAGGCTACATCTTTGATCATGTGTTTGAAATAAAAGGAATGGGCCACATGAATGGGATGACATGGGCATAAAACAACTTCGCAATGGAAGACTTTGTCCCATTTCGTGCCTACACATTAAACATACTATCAATTGTCCCTAGCCTCTCACAACCGCCAATCTTCCGCTTTCCTCTTGTAACAATATCACTATTACTACCATGGATGTCATAGGCATAGATGATTGTCCACTTGAAGAAGAATGTATTGGCATTGTCACACCTTTATATCTCATTTTCACCTCCATTTGCAATCTACGAGCCTCTACCTTCTCATACTCCTTTATGTAAAAATCCAAGGGGGAGTAGGGTGTGGTTGTATCACATTTGCGAGATAGATTTTAAGGGAGGTACATAAAGGTATGGTGTCATTTCTTGGGTGTTATAGGCCATAGAGTTTAGTCACAAATTGGAGAAGAGGTTTTTTTGGGTTAGAAGGGCCCTTTGCATAAGGTTTCAAGGCAACGAAAGAGCACTTAATTGGATTTGGTGGTTGTTCACCTCCATTCCCAACATTTCCACACTTTGATGAGGTTGAAACTCTTACATTTATTTGCAAAACAACAAGAGAATCTGCCTCTATATTCTCACTTGTATCAATCCATTTTTTCCAATAGCATCGAACAATTCCATGCTGTCCTAAACAACATTCTTGTATGATCTCAACTTCTTTTCCTTGGCAGCATACACACCTTTCTTTTGTTGCACTACTAGCTTTGAATCTCCACGAAACCATAAGCATTTAATAATTTAATTCTATGTTTATGAGCAATCTTCAACCTCAGCAAGAGGGCTTCATATTCAGTTATGTTTTACAACATTGGAAAGTGAGCCTGAATGAGAACTTGCACTTTTCTTCATTTGGAGATAATCTAAGCAATACCTGCACTAGCACCTTCTTTTTAGTAGGCCCCATCAAAGAACATGGTCCAAAGATCATAACTAAATGTCTTATTAGCAGAGGGCATAGTAGGAACATCCTCTTTAACCTCAAGTTCATCACAATAACTTATTAGATGATCAATATTGGTATGAAATGGATTTACTTGATCAAGCGATTTATAGCGGTCTTCAATGTTATCCAACACTCTTTGTTCCCTATGTAACTTTACATTTTCTCCGTGCAAAGGAATGGTGGCATAGGAAAGATTCATTTGTATGTTCCCACCAATGGATGCAGCCCATTTTTTGGATAAGAACATACCCCACTTAGGAGGACAATCCACTAGTATAATGTCCATCAAGGACTTGTTAGGGTAGGCAACCAATTGGACTCCTACATTATTTATCACCCCAATGACATTGACCTCTTTGGAATCCATTGCAAAACATTTGCCATAGAAATTTTGTGTGTGTTCAGCAGTGAATGAGATGACCACTGTCCGTTCAGTGAGATGACTACAATTTCCATACTACAGGAGACAAAGGTAGGCATTATAATTCTTTTTAGGTTTTGTTTTTTCCTTCATTTTTTATTTTCCTTTTATTTTGTTTTTTTGTTTTTTTATAAAGTTTAATCTATCAAAATGTGACAATAGTTTCATTTTGTTTTTATCTTTTGTTTTTATATTTAAATTCAATACATTAAAATTTAATATGTTAAAATATTTAGTTTAGATTTGTAATTGTTAATATATTTAATAACATGTTTACAAAGTTTTAAATTAGAAATTTTAAACATTTTTTTTTTGATCGGTATCTTGTTAATTTTGGTCTGGCCCAAGCCAATATGGAGGCCACAAATGGGGGACCTCCTCCCCGGTATGAATGCGAGTGAATAGTCCAAGCCTGCGAGCATAGTAGCCCAACAAGGGCACAAAGCCTGCGAGCACAACAGCTCAACGAGAGATTGGAACAACAAATGTCTGGACGCTTGTCTCATGGCATGAATACCATTAGCAGCCACAATTCTGAATTTTAAACTTAGTTTTATTTTAATATTTTTAAATTTATTATAATAGCACATTGTAATATAGATTTCAAATTTATTTAGGAATGTTTAGGCATTTTGATAATTTTATGGATTTTTTTTTTTGATCCGTAGAACACAACTGGAGTTGCATAGATTTTATTAAAACATAAATGAATACAAGTTACATCATGCCTGCCATGCAGGGATAACAAAGCAAGGAAGAAGACCTAGAAGAGTCCCAAAAGAAACAAAAAGAGCCAAGAAGGAGCTGAAAGAAAAGAACCAAAGCTCCAAACCCACATGAAAATCAGTTGCCACAAAAAGTAGACAACACAAAGCACACAGCCCAAAACAATTCTAAATTCTTTTGTTATTCCGTGAAAGGAGAGTGTCCATGGTCCACTGGGAACCATTTTCAACAATTTCCCTTCAATGCGTAATTTTTCAGCCTCTGACTTCTTTCCTTTTCTCTTTGGAGCTCCACAATTTGGTTTGGACTTGCTGCTCGCAGTTTGAGCTATCCCACATTTCCTTGGGGGAGCCACAATTATGTCCTGTTCAAAATAATTAGGCTGCACATCATCCAAATCCTCCATGAAAGGAAAGGTACCTTCAGATTTAGAACCCACATCCTCAGCCTCAGAAGGAATTTTTGCCAAATTTTCATTGGCAGGAATAACATGAGAGAGTGAGGACAGCGGAGGCTGCACAGGATCAAGCTCCGGACCAGATTGAGCAGCCACAAACTTGCCATGATTTTGCCAGATGAAATTAGCATCAGGAGACCCAGACTTCTTAATCCATTTTTTGAGACAAATATGCCTAGTGCCAGGCGACCGCTGGAGAGTGCAAGCTTCAACTTTGTGACCCATCTTATTGCAACGAAAGCATCTAAATGGAAGACCTTCATAGTTTAAAAATTGAGTCCAAGTGCCAAAGGTAGAGTGAATCAAAATAGAGTGAGAAAGAGGTTTAGAGATGTCTACCATGGCACAAACCCTGATATACCTGTGTGAAGAAACCACCTCCTCCAAGTCTAACTTGACAAAGATGCCAACTTGATTAATCAGACTACTAATGAGATCAGCATTATGCATAACCAAAGGCAGATTGTAAAGTCTAATCCAAATGGGCACTTCTGTAATTTTGGCAGTGGCTGGATCAAAAAAGGGGGTCCAAGGAGTTAGAAAGATACCAGATTGCCTAAAATACCATGGGCCTTTTTGAGTCACAAAGTTGCAGTCCGTAGCCGATTTGAAAGTAAATAGAAAAAACCCGAAATCCAGAGCTTCAATCATAGGTGGAACCAAATTGCTCCAGGTTGATTTAGCCTAGTCGAGGACCAAATCTAAGGATGGTCTCCTTCGCAAAAATCTCAGAATCAGAGAACGATCTCCGAAGTTTGTAGCAATGGCCTTGATACAGTCATCAAAAATATGGAAGTCCTTCGGCGAGTCTGAGAACACCACATCCGAATCACAAAAACCAAAATGAGAGTCGTCATTTTGGATAGGGGGCTCTAGGATGGGGGAAGACGGTTGGATCGGCGGCGAATTAGAGAGGATAGGGTTAGGGTTATCCCGCTGAATTTGCTCCAAACAAAAGGCATTGCATTCGTGATAAGGGTTTGCCCTATTTTTGTACGCCGCTAGGGTTTCCTAATCCAGGCAAGGGGGCATCGAACCAACAACATTCGTCCCAACCTAAGCAGATCCCAAAGGATCAAAGTCGAGAGAGGGAGGGATAGGAACCGGCAAATCAAACCCCTCTTGCAACGATTCGGAGCACAGCGAATAACGTTTTCTACCATCAACATTTGCTGCGCTACCACCACCCTTCCTTGCATTCTTCTTACCTTTGGTCAAGGTCAGACACTTGCCACCATTCCTCAGCGTCTTCCCACTCACAGATGCCTCCAATAGACCCGCGCTGCAGCCCGTATTCGTGCCAGGGCTTCCCTCGCACATGATCGCGAACTTGTGCATAATTTTATGGATTTATTGCTTATATAAAAAAATTGCAAATTTATGTTAGTTGAATTTAGTCATGATTTTTTTTGGTTATTTTGGGCTGAACTTAATTAGAATTTGTTGCTTTCGAACTTGAACATGAACATGAACCTTTTGGCATAGAATACAACTATCGAGGTGGTCCAATGCATAGTTCCTCGTTGAGTGGTCCACTTGAGTCCTTGCCCACTTCCACCTTTTCAACTTTAAGGACAAGCCCTAGGTCATTAGTTCATAATTGAATAGATTGGATAATTGGATCTCATTTGAACTACGACATATAGAGACTTGGAACTACAACATATAGAGACTCGGAGGTTCCATCATCATTGCGTAGCATGTCTTCCCATCTTATTTATCACACATGTGGCTCAATTGTCATCGAGGAAGTTGAAGGATTTCCCTCTATCTATAGTAGGTCCCAAAAGGTGCTTGTTAGCACCATTGAGTTTTAGATGTAGGTGAAAGTGCAAGCACACAAATATCAAGGAGGATAAGGGCAAAGAACAAAACTATGCCACTAGGTCTAAATGGCACAAGTAGGACTCAATCATGTGTGTGGCCTCATCCAAGAGGAAAGCAAACCTTTTGGGAAAATCTGTAACAAATTGCTTGCATCCTATAGCAAATCATCCTTCATCAACTAATCCAAAGCTGAAAAAACAGAGCTATTCTTACCCTCATAATTTCTTTTGCATTTACAATCCTAACTCTCTATTTAGGTATTTACTTTTATATCAATTTATTAGGTCTAAATTAGTGTAGGGTTACTTTATATCTCTACTCTTTCCAACTACAATCAACTCCACTTCCTCCATTTAGTGGGAATCTTGCAAATTGATGAACTCCATATTGCTTTTCACTTTCTTTAATGGTCAACAGATCTTAATCCATAAATATCTTCCTAATAACTCCAAGGTGGTTATTGCACAACTCTGGTGTTAGATTTTTTATTTTTTGTGGGATTCAATCCATGTGTGTTTTAAACCATCTCAAGATGATCTCCATGAGTAGTCATTATGCTAATGAGATTTTCCTAATCTATGCTAGTAATAATTATAAGATGGGGAAAACAAGCACTTTTAAGCATTTGCTAGTAAAGGGAGGAATATGAATGTAATCCAGCTCTTTGGGCTTCTTACCCTTCTTGTCTCATTTCCCATTGCCAGAAATTTTGTAGCATATAATGTCTTCTAAGTTACTCTTGTATTGTTGTACCCAAACCAAATTTTTTGCTTCATTAAGGCATTTTGCTTAAAATGGTTTAAACCTTGTAAAATTGATGTCAAAACAAAGTTTTTGGGAAAATCAAGTATGGGCTTTTAGTCAGTTTGATGTCAGGAAGATACTGGGAAAATTTGAAAAAAATGAAAATTAGGGTTTCTGGACCCCTATTTTTAGGCAAAAAACCCTAAAAATTGAAACTTGTCAGAATCGACTAAAAATTATTTTGATTGGCTTATTTCACTTCACGATCACAATGGTGAAGTTAGATTCAGTTAAAATTCAGTTCAAGTCTGGTGGGTAGTTTTTCCTTTTTCAGGGGAAAAGTTAGGACCTCTGAGGTCGTCAATGGCAGATGGCTAGATACCAGGTGTCGAAAACTAAGCTCAAATCACTCCAACAAAGATTCTATGGCGAGATATGTTCAAAATGATGCTTCGTCTCGGAGGGGATTTTCATTGAGGTGAAAATTATTGAAATTTTTCTTACTTTGGAGACAAAAGAGTCCCTGGAGGCCAGGGGCGCCCTAGATTTCAGAGGCCCAAATCAACTTTCTAAGATTTGTCACTTCCAAGAAGACTTCTCCGAAATACTGTTAGCTTCGCGATGAGCCTACCAGCCAGCCTGAAAGATCTGTCTAGCACCTGAAATGGAAGATTGAACGAGAAATGAGGGAGTTGTAAAAATGACACACTGGGCAAAAAAGCGCCCTTGGAGGCCAAGGGCGCCCATCATTTTGAGGTGCCAAGTGAAGGTTTCTGACCAAATGATACCTAGAATGTTTGTCTCAGACTTGTTCAGGCTTCACAACGAATCCGTTGGTGGGTTAATCTGAGTTGCTAAACTGCTGGAATCAGGGGTCAAACATGAGGTTTTATCATGGTCAAAATGTCAAAAAACAGCAAAAGCACCCTTGGAGGCCAGGGGCGCCCAAGGTTTTGGAGCCTCAAATACAGTCTTTTTGGTCATCTCAGGTATTCATCCTGTTCGTGATGCTTCCAACTTTCCGTTGCATACCTCAGCCGGGTCAGAGGACTTGTCAGCAGCCTGCAACCGGGGTTTAAGTGAGTTTTCAACCAGTTCAAAAATGGCTATCTCTGGGAAGAAAAGCGCCTCTGGAGGCTAGGGGCACCCATGTTTTTCAGCTACTAAATGTTGTTTTTAGTAAAAGTGCTCTCTAAGAGCTCATGTTCAGAATTCAGCTAGCTCTGTAGTGAGTCTGTCAACCAACTTTGAAGTTTTGTCAGTTGCCGGAGGACGTGAGTGAAGTAAGGACAAAATCACCTTCAAAATGATGAAAATGCATGAAAATTGACCAAGTCTGAAGCTAAAATGCGCCCCTAGAGGCTAGGGGTGTCTTGAATTTTGAAGCCTCAGATGTCAAAATTAGGGTTTGCAGCCTCAAGGAGTTTCTTGTCAGTTTTGATCCTGCTCTTCAATGAAACTGTCAGCCAGTCTTCTGGATACATCAGTCAATCAAAATCAATAATCAAACATGGGCTCCAGTGACGTTTGCAAGTTGAAATTTTCAAGAATTTGGCTGTCTGGAAAGGTGACGCCAAAGTCAAAGTTTGACTTTTGAACTCAAGTCCATGGGTTGCCCCAAAACGGTGGAGTTAGTTAACTGAAATTAAATAATATTAAATCTTCAGTTGTACTTTTCAAGTCGACTTCAATTGGACTCAATCTTTGCTTGCAAAGGGCAAATTTATTTTTGCATGTAAAGTTAACTGAAGTGCATGGAGGTGGCGCCCTATTTAGGGCTTATTTTTCATCTAGTTAACCGAATTTGAGGTCCAATCAGAAGGTGGCGTCCATTTTTAGGTATTTGTATGCATTTATGATGTCTTAATGTAGTGTCCCTTGCCTAATCTACCCTGAATTTTTCAATTCATGTTGTTTTATGTAATGTCCCTTGCTGATTATGGCTTCAAAATGCTGAAGATATGCTCAAGGAATATTGTCAAACAATTCAAATGCAAAGTCTGATCTTGTACAAAATTTCAGTCTGATTGTATGCTTGAGAAGTAATGATAAAATGCTTCAAATGCTTATGTATCAACACTACAATGATTAAACTACATTCTAAATGCAGATATGACCCTATTTGATCCTTTTCAATGCACATAAATGATTTCTATAGGCAAACTAATCACCTATAGCCAAGTGACATTTTGTCATGCAATTGGCATGCATACTAATTAGTTGAGTATGAATGATATTAAAATGCTCAATGACAACAATATATAACCAGAAACTGATCTCTCCTTGATTGAGATGATTTATTCAATACAATGCTCATACAAGGTAGCCAAGACTCTTGGCAATTACAATATTTTTCCAATTTACAACAATGCTGGTAATAATATGCATCTACAGCTGCAAATATGACTATACTAAATGCAATGTTAGAAGCTTGATAAAAATTCGAAGAACCTGGCCTCATGAAGCGCCTCGGATTAGAGACGAAGTAGCAATCAACAACAAGCTCAAATCGAATTGCTTAAGCTGCCACCCATGTTCTTTCCTGGCAAATGTTTAAATAATTAATTGCAGCACCAAACTCCTTCCAATTTTCCCCTAAAACGATTGTTTCGACGATAGGAATTGAATGCAACAATACCAAGAATGATTGGCCTCCTTAATTGAAAGATATGAGCAAAAACATGACTCACATAGGCTGATCGGCCTCCATGACAACAGATTATGAAGGTCTAAAAATGCAACTGAAACTTTACAAAATATCACCCAAAATACTCCCAAAGGGAGCACCCTTATTCTCCTCAATGAATCGATGCCAAAATGGATGTCAACAAACAATGAATACTCCAAACCAAGTCGACCTCCATAAAAGCTGAAGTAAGATGCAATAAGCTCAATGTGAAAGATTGACTGTCTTCCACTCACAATGCAACCCTTCGGAGGAATATTTCACCACCTCAGTTATGCTATCAATGGGAGTTTTCGTTCCCAAAGACCAAATGAAACAACTGCAAAAACCGTTGGCTCCACAACTGAAAATATCAAAGCAATATTCAAATTTGAATGATTAGAAGCTTAGGCAACCCCTCTATTTATTCTTTTTCTCCAATTCCTCATGAAGCTTTTAGAATATTATTTTATTTATTTTTATTAAGTGACTTTATGATATATTATTTTATTCAAGTCACTTTATTAAATTAATTAAATATAAGACCACCTTATAATATTGATTTATTTGATAACCTTATAAATAATTAACTTAATACCACTTTTAATTTAATTAAAATAATCAATTAGTCATCCTCATGTAAAATCATTATTTTGGACAACTTAATTAATTAATTTAATGAAATCAATCTACCTCCAAAACGGGGACATTACATTTGACAATTTTATCAAACACTTTGCATGCAAACTGATTTCTGAATATGTGGGTATATATTTTGATTTTTGCTTAATGCCTTGATTAAACAATGACATAAGATAATAACATGCAATCCTAAATTTGAAGCACAATATTGGACTGAATTTATAATGAGTATTAATAAATACAATCTCAACAATATATTCTGAATGTGATACAAGACTGATTTCATAGTATACCCTGCCCATAACTTCATTTCAGACTGGTAACTACTCATAAAACATTTCTAAGACCGACTCCAACACCCCTCTAGCAATAACTAATGCTGCACAAGACAAGATTGATACACAATAGTGATCAGCAACATTAAAACATCAAATTTCTGACCTACACTGTTAATGGCTATCAAAGACCCTCGAATGTCTACATATAAAGTTTCTTGGACACTTTGTAGATGATGACAGTGCTTAGCAAACAAATTTGTGGCCTTGAAATGAAGCGCTTTACTTCCTGAGAATCACGTCCCTCTTGTTGGCACACTTTACAAACAAAATCACCAACGTTTTAGCTCCATATAATGCAATATCAAGAGTAATAATATGAAGTTCAATCTTAAATTCGTCCTTTAGAAGCCCTCACAAATAAATGCAATAATAAATCAGTGATTGCAATAATTCAGAAACCCTTATTGCAATAATAAATTAGTTGTTGCAATAATTTAGAAACCCTTGTCTAGAATTGCAATAATACATCAGCTATTGCAATTATTCAAACCTTTGCAATAATAAACCAACTATTGCAATAATTCAGAAACATGCAATAATACATCAGCTATTGCATAAATTACTTAGCTTCTCAACAAGCAGATTTGCAACTTTAGCCTTCAAAATTATCTCTGTTAAGCACCAATGTGTTTCCTGGCTGAAAACACCATTAAATCTCCTGACTGTATATTGCAACAGCGAAGAGATTGTAAGCCAAGAGAGATTTCGTCCTCAAAGCCCCTTGAAAAGCCAATCTCTCAATGAGATTGAAATTCATTAACAATTTTCTCTCAACCAAGCCTCCCTAGCCTCTTCAAATGAGCTCTCAACTCCCCTTTATAAAGAACTCCTTGATCTTCTAGAAAGACCCAAGAAGAGTGTTCAACAAGCTTTTAGAAGAATATATTTAATATTCCTTGATGTGACCCCTTGATGTGACTTCTTGATGTGACTCTCTAATACTTAAGTCACTTTTTGAAGATATATTAATAAAGTGACTTTATTAATTTATCATTAAAGTATGTCACTTCTTAACCTTTCAATATAATTATTTAATATTACCCTTTTGATTTTGCACTTTTTGCATAGTAACATTAAATAATTAAAATAATGATTATTCCTCAAGAGGGCCGGAAAACGGGGACATTACACTTAACTCATAAATTTTATTTATTAAGGCATTAGGTGTCCATTATTCACATCATAGGTGAGAGAAAATACGTATTTTCTCAAGCAAACAAAAATCTGAAGGCACTATAGGTGATATTTTTTACTATTCTTCGTAGTGCTAGGTCTAGATTGTTTAGAGGATTTATTTTTCAGGCTTCATTTTTCGAGTGCATGCAGACTTCATCAAATCCAATTCAAGCATAGGCGACTTTTTTAGAGGCAGAATAATAACTTCTATTTTCTATCTCTAAAATTCTTCTATCCTCGTCTTAGGTTTTCTTTTGCATGTCAAAGTAAGCGGCAAAATTTTCAGAATTTGATCATTTGGGTTCACGTATTTTAGCATCAGCAACAAAACCCATGTTTCTGAATTTTTTGAGAAAATTGCCCCGTTACTTCATATTTTGAAGTATTGTGCTTTTTTTTCCAAAGATTCTTTTGCATGTGGGTCAAGAACTCAATTTTTCCAAAATCGAATCATATGGGTTTGCTTAGAATTCCATTCTTTACAAAACCTATGTTTTAGTTTTTCTCGAGAAAATTGCCCCTATAGCCATTGCAGTTCTAGATTGAAAAGCCTTTGCATGCCTTGCTAAAAATCATTTTTTCGAGTTTCTGACAATCTAGGTTTGCTTAGAATTTAATTCTCTACAAAACCCACGTTTCAGAAAAATTCCTAAAAATTCTTCCTAAACTGCCTATTTTTAACCTCATCCAGAGCCGTTTTTAGCTTTTTCTGAAGTTTGCCTGAACATAACCGACTTTACAATAAAAAATCCAGTTTTTCAAAATGCAATTCAACCCAATAGAATACAAGGCCAAATCAGTCTTAGTGCAAGACTTTTTGAAAACCTTTGATACAAACTTGGGTCACGTATATCCAGTGGTCAAATTAAGCACGTTGGATGGCACTGTCAACACGACAGTCAAGAATCTTGAGCGTTACGAATTTCTGGCAGTAGTGTCTATTCCTATCACGGGTTTTGATCTTGTTCATCATTGCTTGCATTAAGCATTACGACTCATCTACAAGACAAATTAGATCAGCTGATGGGAGAGTCATTTGTAGCCTCAAGCCGAGGGACGTCGAGAAGTGCTTTGCTATCCCACCTTGTTCTGACAATTTTACCATAGTCATGGAGGATTGTGTCAAAATATGGGAAAGAGACAAAGAAAGATCTCAGAGAAAGGTTGCTCAAAGATGGCTAAAAGAATAGAAGACCAACTTGCCAAAAAAGGTTGGGCGTGGAGAGTTCAAGGACGAGGTTGCTATCTTGATTACTTTGCTCAACCGGGTTACAGGTCAGGAGGAAGCTCATATTTTCCGACCATGGATGTTCTATGTCATTTTCCAGATTATTGACAATAAGGAACACTTTGACTGGGCTATGTTGATTAGCGACTATCTTCACCAACAAATCACAGGATTCCTTAAAATCCACGAGTTTCACATGGTTTCTTATCTGGTCTACTTAATTGCATTCTAAGGCAATTTTAGAACTTTGAAGACCAATGGAACTCTTGGCGTTTAGCCTGTACACGAACATTACTCACAATTGGAGTTCTCAAAGGCTGAACAGGATTTCAAGTAGGTGAATGATCACTTCCTCATGAAGACAGTGAGAGACCTTATTAATGAGATGCACATCAGAATTTCACCAGAGGCAAAATCAGCAATGGAGAGTTGGGTGGATTGGTTTATCTAGTTTCCCACTTTCACATATATTCGAGTGTATGGCTACACCGAAGAACCTCTGATGCTACCGAGGTACCCGTCAGACAAGGTCCTATTCATGGAGTTTCTGAGACAAGCTCAAAAGGTTCACTCTTTTCTTCGCAATCGGCACAAGCCAGTATTCACCTTTCCATTTGGGTTAGGTATATACAAGTGTAAAACAACAGCCGATTGCAAGTTAATGACCATCGAGTTGTCCAAACTCCATCTCAAGTATCTCATTGAGAAGCGTTCCTATGATCCTTTGGGTCATTATGCAGCTTGGTTGGAGCAAAGTAATTCACACAGGCCAACACTTGAGGACTTTTGGGTCAACTGCGAAGATGAATTTGAAGTGCGCCGATGTCATTACTGCAGACTTACTCTTCCTTGGCTTGCTGATTTCCTATCAGAAGATGTTGAGGGTTTGTTAGATGATGACGAAGAGGTGTTGCTTAGCACATTTGTCAAGGATCAAGTTGCTCACCAACCGCTTTTCCAACCGGATTGGTACGCCAGGGAGAGTACTTCAATCGAGGACCCTTCAAGAGGAGTTATCAAAACTAGCATGTACTTCTTGGACAGCAAGAAAAGGTGAAGGACAATTCCAGTTACGGAGCCGCCAGTGGGGTTTTCTTCACTACCTTCTACCTCAAGGTCGAGGCCTCGAGTTAAGGTTATCTTGAAACTGCCTGAAGGTGTCAGAGTTAGTGGGAACACGAAGGGAAGGAGCATCAATAAGCAAAAGCAGATTGAGAAGGGACCGGAAGTTCCAGTAGAATTAGTGGTGCAAGCCGTAGCCGGTTCTTCATCTCCTATTTCGCCATTTTCACCACAGTCACCTCCCATTGATATTGACTCAAAGCTAGAATCACTGGTTCGGGAAGCCTCAGTACCAGTTGATCCACCAGTGGTTGACACAACAACATCAGTTTCTCCTCGAGAGGATAACATTGATCATTTGTGTTGGCTCAAGAGGACTTTGGGAAGACAGAGGCGAAAGCCTTCATATCAGCTTGATCTATCTGAGTTTGGCAGTCCTTATCAGGATAAGTCAAACAAGAAGATCAAGAAGCAGGTGCATATAGAGAAGACTCCTGAAGTAGAGATCGTTGTTGAGGTTGCTACATCGCCGAAAGGCAAGAGTTTGGATGAAGTTGAAGTTGGTGATTTCACCTTCGTCAAAGCCAATCTTGGCAGGAGCACTCGACATGTGGATGTGAGCTTTTTCAAAGTTGCTGCTAGTAATCTTGAAGAGCGAGTCATGAAAGACGGAGAAGACAAGGCAGCCCTCAAGGCTGAAATCAAGCAATTCCGATTGTACATCTTGGATCTTATTCATGGAACCTCGACTGTTGCAGCCATTCTTCCACAACTTTGAGAGACACCTGCAGATCAACAAAAAATGGGTCAGTTAGTCAATCGTGGGAAGCTCTTGGACAACTGGATTGAAGATTTCATTATTGTAGGCCGATACGTTCTCACAGAGTTATATCAGTTGAGTTACGATGCACATGATCTTCGTCAAGGAATCCAACAGCTTGAAGTGACTATGGTAGAGGGCAAACCAAAGGACCTAATTCTCATTTCCCAGTTGGCAGTTGCATATGACGCCGTTGTAGCAGATGTGGATAAAAGAAAGATTTTCGCTTGGAGAGAACAACACCTCTTCAAAGTGGAAACATATGAGAGAATCTCTACAAAGTTGGCTGCGATCAAAGAAGATGTTGCTGGAGCACTTAAACTTGTGAGCGGATTTGTCACTCAGATCTTGTGCCATTATCTTTGTGAAGATTGTACTTACAATGATCTTGAGACTGTGCAAACTTAGTTCCGGAACTTAGTTCATGAGGGTCTTGATGGTGATCCTGTGGCAGCCAAGTTGAATCACTTTTCGGTGATGTCAACAAGCTTCGACAAGTTAGTTGGGGAAGTCAAAGAGTGCCAGAAGATGATCAAGGATGGAGAGAAGGAGTTGAGCAAACAGTCTATCATTGTGGATACCGTCAGAGTGCCAGAGGATGAGTTAGTTAACGAGTTCATGGACGAGGTGATAGCCCATGATGGCTTGGAGTAGACAGATAGTTGGATCTTGCAGTTATTCTTGAGGTAGAGTCAGAAGCAACAACTAACTCAACATCATTCTTGAGTTCTAATTGCTGATTTCATGCATGTTTATCTCATCCTCGGGAATATCTTTTGGAGGAGGTCAGACTTTCAGTTAGGATCTAGTTAAATGGTGTTAGTTATCAGTTGACTTTCATTTCAATAAAGACTTGCATGTTGCACACGCCCATTTAATCTAGTTGTTGTTTTAGTTAACTGATGGTAGCTTTCTAGTTAACTGTATAGTTTCATTTATTTAGGTTTAACAATAAACTCTTGCATGCTTGCAAGACTGATTGTAAACTCAAGGAGATTTTAGGGTTCCCTACTCTTTGAAGTTCTATAAATAAGAGCACCCTTGCTCATTTGTAATTAACTTTTGCTCGTGATAGCGAACATGCTGTGCCCACCTTGCCTGTAGTATCGCTATTTAGTATCTGTTCATTTAGTTAAATATAATTGCTGGTTTGATCGTTTAATTGTGTTGATAGGTCCTTCATGCAATTTTACTGTCCCAGTTATTATTCTTGTGATAGGAGTTCCTCCTCCTTGGGAATTTAGAAGTAGGGTTTATCGTTTGATGTTGTGATTAATAGTTTTTCTTTCATATCTACACCTCAGATAGGGGTTCCTCCTCCTTGGGAATTTAGAAAGAAGAATTGTCGTTTAAGTGTTGTTTCCAATAAGCTTGTTGCATATCTACACCTTGGATAGGGGTTCCTCCTCATTGGGAATTTAGTAATAAAGTTTATCGTTTGATGTTGTTACCAATAACCTTCATATCAGCCTACGCCTTGGATAGGGGTTCCTCCTTGGAAATCCTGTTATAAAGTTTATCGTTTAAACATTCCCTGCTCCTTAGTCCTCACGCTTTGTTTCTCTTGAGGAAATAGGATAGATTAAGCATTAAGTTAGTTGTAGTTAAGATTTGCAAAACTAGAGAAAATCCTTATCTGCAATGTATTGGTTTTCTTAACCTTGTGCCTCTTCCAGCTGAGTAAAAGAGATTGGAATTAGATTAATTTACTTTTTCACGCATATCAACAAAAGAGGGAGCTTCCCCTCCTAATTTGAAGAGCAGTCATTATGCATTGTGCATAGCTGTTCGTTGCTAATACGCACTCTAGAGGTGCAAATTGTAACTCCAACATGTATCACAATTATTATGAATGTAGCATTAACCTAATTCCGACCTAATCATGCATTAATGTTAAGTGAATGCTTTCATCGATGTTTTTCAATTAGATTTTTAATTTTTGTGGGATTTGACTCATTTTTTACTCAACTCAAGAGACCTCCACGAGTGGTTATTATATTGATGACATTTTTTTCGTTAATGATGATGATAAATTGACAATTACAAAACAAGGGGACCAAATTTTATTGCAAATACATTTTTAAGCATGTTAAAGGGGTGAATGTAATGCACTACTTTGAAATTTTCACCATCTTCCTCTTTCTCCTTCCTCTTTCTCCAATGCTAAAGATTTTCAAACATACCATGCCTTATAGGTCACCCTTGTATCACATTTGTTGCTAATGTGAGATTAACTCAATTATAACAAAATCATTATTTATGTTAAGCAAGTGAAAACTTTCAAATCCTTTCGGTTAAAATTTTAATTTTTGTTGGTTTTGACTTGTGTATTCCTTTCGTCATCTCAAATTGACCTCAACCGGTAGTCATTATGCTAATGACATTTTCCCTTATTTATGTTGGTAATAATTACAAGGCAAGGGGATCCATTTAAGACACAAACACCTTTAAGCTTTTGTTACTGGGGGAGAAATGGTCAATGTAATCTCCCAAATTGGGCATTTTCTCCCTCTATTTTTTTTTTCCATTGGCAAAGCTTTTGGAGCAAGTAATGTTTGATGCATTACCCTTGCCTAACAATTTTTATTAGTGGTGTCTTAACCCAATTACAACCCAATTATATATTTATGTTAGCTGAAATCTTTCATGAGCATCTTAAATTTTTGTGGAGTTTGATTTATATGACTTTTTTAATCATCTCAAGATGACCTCTGTGAGTAGTCATTATGCTAATGACATTTTCCTCATTTGTGTTGGTAATAATTACAAGGCAAGGGGACTTACTGTAATGTCCCCAACTCAAATCAAAATGATTAGCAACAGATTGGCTGTCCTTTCCTTGGTTTACCCTAGTGGAAGAGGACGTAGAGCATCATTGGGTAAGAAATGAAGTCCATGGCTTGTTCTAAATTCTAATTTTAAGATGAGTGTATGTCTTTTTATGCAACTTAAGTGAACTTAAGTTATTTTAAGGGAACCTAAGTTATTTTAAGTTGGGCACGTCTTTGTAGGCAACTTAAAGTGATGCCTAGCCATGGGAATTAAGTTGTCCCCTTTTTATGTACTTAAGTGACATCTTAAAAACATGTGACAATTTGCCAAGGGGGGGGTGTCCAGCTTCTAGGAGCTGATAAGAGCAGATTTTAGGGTTTTAGTGTTAGCCCTTGGATTAAGAGGTTAAGTTGGAGGGTAGAGATTAAATCATATTGTTAGGAGTTGCTATATAACACCCTAAAGGCTCATTTTGAGCTCATTATGTGATGAAGATTTCTGTTTATTGCTGCTGCATCTTGGCTTGAGGATTGAAACCCTTAAGTATCCCTGATTTCAGTGAGACATACGGGCTCTCCCTAGTCAGAAGAGTGTTTCAGTGGAAGAATTCCGGTTTGTGAAACCCTAGAACATTGTGTATTTTTGGGCTGCAAGAATTTATCAGGTTTGGAGGCCAAAATTGAGGAGAATATCAGTGCTGGATACTCAGATTTGGGAACATTCACTGTTACAAATCATTCATTCCTGAGTTTCCTATGGACGGCTATTGAAGAGCATCAATTTCAGACTTGATGCTGGTCAATTTGGGAGCCCAACACCACTTTTGGAGGGTCGGCTAGGGTTGGAAAATATTCTGACCCAAATCTGTAATATTTTAGCATGATATCTGCACATTTATTCGATGGAAATGTCTGATTTTTAGTTTTGGAAATTTCTGGGTAGTTATAAGGGTTTAAATTGTCATATTTTTCTTAGCATAATAATAATCAGAAGTTTTTTTCAGTTGTAATTCTGATCTAAAATCTGATCAGAAATTCTGGGTTGGGTTGAAACTACTTTATTGCAAGAAAATTTCCAAATTTCTGCACTAGTTTGTAAAAGTTTTTGTTATTAGATTTGTGCCCTAGTTTGCAGAAATTATTGTTTTTTTTTTAGTATTCTATTTGGGGATATTACAGTGGTATTAGAGTTGCAAGGACTTGGCAGCCTGTTTGGGTTGACTGCATGCGTGTAAAGGGTGGTCATAGCTTGGAAAAGTAGAAGGAATTAATGGCAGATCCCAATCAACCACCATCATCAAATGAAGAAGCAAAACAAATGTTTTCAGAAATGCTGAGGTTGTTAAATGATACAATCTTTATTTAAGTCAGTTGGCTCATAACACAACATATGGAAGGACTTTAGTGCACATAGAGAGAGAAGTAGCAAAGCTGCAGAAAATAAGGAGCATTTTACCAACAAATGCACGGGTTCGTCACAATCTAGACCGTTCATGCCTACTTTCATACAAGAGGATGAGCCTACACAAGAAGAACCTATAGAAGACATTGAGGATGCTGAAATATTAGCTAAGTATCAAGCTTTGGGACTAGATTTTCAATCAGCTATCTCTTTTAGGGACTACTTGGAGGTCACGAAGCACACAAAGCCCAAGCAAAAACAAAATCAAGGGAAGCAAAATTATGGGTTGTAAAAGAGGTTGGGATAGCTATCCCTACCTAGTTTTGATGGGTCATCCAAGTGTATGGCTAGAGCTTGGATTTAGAAATTGGACACTAATCTTGCTTTGAATTAGATGAAGGAGATTGAGGCCATCAAGTTTGCTACCCTTTACCTCGAAGGAGCTGCACATGAGTGGTGGTATCATGGGTTAGTGACACAAGGACATGGAACAATAGTCTCTTATGATTAGTTTTGCACTACATTGATAGAACGGTTCGACCGTAAGGATTCAAAGGCACACTCCAAGGAGTTGGATCAATTGAGACAGGTTGGGACACTTGACACATATATTTCAGAGTTTCGGCGAATATCAGTTATGGTTTTGATGTGACCGAGAAGAGGTTGATTTCTTGGTTCATAAAGGGTTTGTTAGAACCTCTCAGAGGTTGGGTCAAAGCTTTTGATCCACCTTCCTTGCAGGATGCTATTAAGCGTGCAAGGAATATGGAGTTATCTACACCATAGGCTAGGTTTCCTAGCAAGTTTTCACAGAGATCCTCACTGCAGAATTGGCCACAAAGGAAGGACAAGAAACCATAATATACTAGACTAGTGGGAGAGATATCTAAGCTAGTTGGTGGGACATCTCGTGATTTGAGGGATGAGTTGAGATGGAAGAGGCTTTGCTTTGATTGTCGTGAGCCTTGGAAACTTGGACATAAGTGTAAGAGTGGGGGAAAAGCCCACTGGATTGAGGTCTTTGAAGAGCCTAGTGATGATGAGTAGCATGAGCAGATGGATGGGGAATTAGATGTAGATGAGCATCAGGATGATTCGACACAGATGGGGGGTGCGATTGCAACTTTCTCTACCACTCCTCATCATAATGCCTTCAGAGTTAAGGGCGTTATGCAGGGACATCAAGTTATTGTATTGATTGATAGTGGGGCTACCCACAACTTCATTGATTCGTGCTATGTGAAGAAGCGAGGTTTGAAAGTTGAAGAGCATGATGGCTTTCGAGTGAAGACAGTGAATGGCACATTGCATTGTGTTAATTTTGTGCCACAATTGAGTATGTCTTTGGGCAACTACACCCTTACTGATGATTTCTATGTGATTGACATTATGGACACAATGTTGTATTGGATGTTCATTGGTTGCATTCTATAAGTCCATATGTCATGGACTTTAAAACTATGCAATTGAGTTTTACAACAAATGGTAAGAAGGTGGTGTTACGGGGCTTATCTTCAGAGGCACCTAGAGTTATTTCAGCCAAGAGGATGGAGAGAATTTTTCAGCATTCAGAGGCTGAGTGGGTAGTGCAGTGTTTTATTTTAGATAAGTCCTTTTATTTCAGATAAGTCCTCAGATACAGGACAATGTAGATATCATGTGGATATACAGGGAATGTTGTACAAGCATAGTTTGGTATTTTTAGATTTACCACATGGACTACCTCTGGATTATGGATTTGAGCATGTCATTGAGCTTGTGGACAACAAACCAGTGGTTATGGATCCCTATCGTCATCCTAAATGATTCAAGGATGAGATTGAGAAGACTATTCGGGAATTGTTGGATGCAGGACATATACGACTTAGCTCTAGTCCTTTTGCTTCCTTTGTTGTTTTGGTGAAGAAAAAGGATGGTACGATGAGGATGTGCATAGATTATCGTGCACTTAATAAGAAGACCATCAAGAATAAGTATCCTATTTCGCGTATTGATGAGTTACATGGAGCGGTTTATTTTTCCAAAATAGATCTTCGTTCAAGATACCATCAAATTCGAGTTCGAGAGCAAGATGTACACAAAACAACTTTCAGGTGTCACTATGGACATTTGAGTATTTGGTGATGCCCTTTGGATTATCAAATGCTCCAGCTATGTTTAGTCTTGCATGAATCATGTGTTCAATAAGCAGTTGCGGAAATTTGTGTTGGTTTTCTTTGATGACATCTTAGTATATAGCAAGATGTGGGAAGAGCATCTTCGACACCTTGATGAGGTATTGAGTATCTTAGCAGCTAATTCTCTTTTTGCAAAAGTCTCTAAGTGTGAGTTCGGTATGATTGAGCTATTGTATCTGGGATATGTCATTGGGAATGGTAGAGTGAAGGTGCATAGAGAGAAGATTCAAGCTATACTTGATTGGTCACCACCCAAGAACATGTCACAATTGAGGGGTTTTGTTGGTCTATGATCATACTATAGACGGTTTGTGAAGGGGTTTTCTTCATTAACCGCTTCTTTGATAGATTTGACCAAGAAGGATGCTTTCAGGTGGACAGATGAGACTCAAAGAATCATGGATCATCTTAAGATGGTAACGAGTACTTGTCCTGTTTTGGCTTTACCGGATTTCTCTAAACCATTTGTGTTTGAATGTGATGCATTTGGTATTGGTATTGGGTCTGTTTTGATGCAAGACAAGCATCCCATTGCTTATGAGAGCCGAAAATTGAATGAAGTTAAAAGGAGGTTCTCTACATATGATAAGGAGATGTTGGCAATCATGCACACACTTAAAAAGTTTCGGCAATATCTTGTGGGCAGCAAGTTTATAGTGAGGATTGATCGTAATAGCCTCAAGTATTTCATGGAGCAAAAAGGCTTAAATGAGAGACAACAACGTTGGGTAAGTAAGCTACAAGGGTATGATTTTGACATTGAATTTGTCAAAGGGAAAAATAATGTTGTTGCTGATGCATTGTTTAGAAATCCTACATTTTGCTCACTTTCAAAAATTACAGCCACTTGGAAGGATCACATACTAACTGAATATTCAAAGAATCAGCATGCTTGTGATAGTTTAGATGGTAAAATTGATGATGAAAGATATAAAGTGCTGAATGACATCATCTATTACAAGGACGTAATCTACTTAGTGCCTGAAAGTAAGCTAAAGTATAAGATTCTTATTGCTGTTCATAACAGTTAGCTTGGTGGTCATCCTGGTTATTTGAAGACATATGGGTACATTTGTGAAAGATTTTCATGGAAGGGTATGAAGGATGATGTTCTTAAACATGTAAGGGAATGTCTAGAGTGCCAAAGAAACAAGGCTGAAGTTTCTTTTCTAGCAGGGCTGCTACAACCACTTCCTATTCCCAATCATAAATGGGAAAAAATATCGATGGATTTTATTACAGGGCTGCCTAAGGTGAATGGTAAGGACTATATTTTTGTTGTGGTGGACAGACTTACTAAATATGCTCATTTTATGCCTATGCCTTTCGAATTTAAAGCACCACAAGTTGCTGGTCTGTTTTTTGAGCAAATTTTCAGACTTCATGGAGTGCCAAAGAGAATTGTAAGTGATAGAGATTGCATATTCATTAGCACTTTTTGGAAAGAATTGTTGAAGTTGGCTGGAACAGAACTTGATCATAGCACTAGTTAGCATCCTCAAACGGATGGTCAAATTGAAATTGTAAACAAGTAGCTTGAAGGTTATTCGAGGAACTATGTTTCGGGACAGCAAGAAGCATGGGCAAAATGGTTACATTTGGTAGAATTTTGTTACAACACTATGTATCACATGAGCATTGGCATGACTCCTTTCAAAGCTTTGTATGACTATGAGGCTTCTACATTTGTAGATTTAGTTTTTTTTGATTCTAGAGCTCTAGAAGCTCTTGAGTGGGCTAAAGAAAATCAAGACATCCTCAAAGCACTCAAGGAGAATATTCAGATTGCACAGGAACAACAAAAAAAGAAGGCTAATCGCCATTGAGTTGAGAGGTCTTTTGAGGTGGGAGACTTGGTATTTGTGTGTCTTCAACTTTATAGACAATCTTCCTTGAAGGTAATTGGGGCGGAAAAGCTCAAACCTACATTTTACGGGCTTTTCAAGGTAACTAAGAGAATTGGCGAAGTAGCATATGAGCTGGAGTCGTCATCTACAAGCAAGATCCACAATGTATTCCATGTGTCATGTTTCAAAAAGGCACTTGGACAACATGTGACACCTTCTACGAAATTGCCTCCCATGGATGAAGAAGGTAAATTGATACTTATTCCAGAAACAATTTTGCAAGTAAGGGAGAAAAAGGTTGAGGAATAACGTAATTTCTGAATATCTTATCAAATGAAAAAACTTGCCTTTGGAAGATGCAACATGGGAAGGAGAGGAGATTCTTAAGCATCCTAGCCTTCAAACGCTTGAGGACAAGCATTCTTTGGGTGGGGAGGACTGTAATGTCCCCAACTCAAATCAAGATGATTAGCAGCAGGTTGGCTGCCCTTTCCTTGGCTTACCCAAGAGGAAAAGGACGTAGAGCATCATTGGGTAAGAAATGAAGTCCTTGGTTTGTTCTAAATTCTAATTTTAAATTGAGTGCTCGTCTTTTTATGCAACTTAAGTGAACTTCAGTTATTTTAAGGGAACTTAATGAAATATGCTAACCAATTTTTGTGCCCAATTTTACACAATCATCAACACTTGGCCAACTTGATTAGCGTTAGCGCCAAATCCAAAACACTATCAAAGCAACTCTAACCAAGAATGCGCCCTAAAACCACTTAAGGAAGAGGGGCGGGCATATGGTCAGAGGGTCCCTAGTATCCAAACTTGATACAAAAATAGAATGCAACTGAACTGAATATAAAACTCAACGTCAAGAATGTGCACTCAAGATCCCAGTGAGGGCGAGGTGCTAACATATGATAGAGTAATTATTAGAAACTGAAATAATTAGGCGGATAACCAGCCATAAAAATTCATACTAACTAATTCTTCCGCTGCAGCGGGCATCCACTTAGGAGTGGTGATTCACCACTTGATAGTGGGTACAAAGAGAGATACAATTTCAATTCTCCACACTGGCGGTAAACCATCCAGGGGTAATTAATGTTTGCATAGAAAATTACAAGTAATTGCAGCCAAAACAAACAGGTTGGATTAGTACTACTAATGCTCAACCTTACAATTATGAATTCTGCAAATTACCAGTATTACAATGATTGCAAACAATTCTAATATGTAAAGAAGAATTCTCTCAATGTTTCAACACTTAAATTCTGGAAATTGAAGGCTAAAACTGAACTTAAAACAATCTGATTATAAAAACCAGCAAACTAAAAGTGTAAACCAGCAACTGTGAAACCAATAAAATGTTCATAACTCATTCAATATACCTCCAAATTGAGTGATGTATTTTGCAGAAGCCTTCTAGGAGGTAGGCACCCAAAATCAGATCACAAAACAGCATCAAAACTCAATATATAATTCTTGCACGAATCCCAAGGCTCTCAAGAATGGTACGACCCTCCTTGAGGGGCGATTTTGACATATAAAATCAGCAACTCAAAACTAAAATCTGCAAACTTGTGGAAGGGGTTGCCCAAGGCATAGAATCCATTTGATCAAACACCCATCACCAAATAAAAATCACCATGAGTGCTGCAAGTGAAATCGACTTTCAGCCATGACTGTATCAGCAACTTCAAAACTGGAAATATCATCAAAACTTCAATTATGAGGCTCAATCTGCTAGTCTGAATGAGAAGCAGCAATAGAAACCAATTAGGTGTTGTCTCTCAAACACAAAATTGATTGGAATCTAGGAGGTAAGCATCCCTCAAAGAAATAAGCACAATGTCATTTCGACAACATAACTTTAGCATAAATTCATGGATACCAAATGCTGGAGCAAGCCTCATTTTTTATAGAGAAGAAGAAAACTCATCAACTTCCCTTCAAGGCACGCCAAAAGCCACTGAAGAAACTTTTCAAATTTCCAAAATTCATGAATCCTCAAGATGGCGTCCCACTTCAAGGCAACACAACTTTATTTAAAAAATATTAATCTCCTTCATGAAGGCGTACCCTCAAAGACCCACTTTTAAAAACAACTTAAAGTGATTTCACTAGGCCAAGGGGTCAACTGGAAAATAGAACATTAATTGCCTTGTATTTAAAAACATGCCAACAAATACTGCATATTGAAGCCTGCATCAAAAATACCAACTGCTCCAACAAGAAAAGAACACACTGAAGCACTGCCAACAAGACCACTGCTAAAAATAGTATTTACCATAAATAGTAAACACCCAGAAAATGCCTCAAACCTCCAAGCAAGGAAACCCCAATTTTACCTCAACGAGCCTACGGGCCTCCGGAATAGGCTGAAGAGTAACTGAGCTGATCACTGATGAGAAGGGGACATTACACTTGTAGGCAACTTAAAGTGATGCCTAGCCATGGGACTTAAGTTGTCCCCTTTTTATGTACTTAAATGACATCTTAAAAACATGTGACAATTTGCCTAAGGGGGGCGACCAGCTTCTAGGAGCTGATAAGAGCAGATTTTAGGGTTTTATTGTGAGCCCTTGGATTAAGAGGTTAAGTTGGAGGCTGAAGATTAAATCATATTGTTAGGAGTTGTTATGTAACACCCTAAAGGCTCATTTTGAGCTCATTATGTGATGAAGATTTCTGTTTATTGTTGCTGCAACTTGGGTTGAGGATTGAAACCCTTAAGTATCCCTGATTTTGGTGAGACATACTGGCTCTCCCTAGTCAGAAGAGTGTGTTTCGGTGGAAGAACTCCGGTTTGTGAAACCCTAGCACATTGTTTATTTTTGGGCTGCAAGAATTTATCAGGTTTGGAGGCCAAAATTGAGGAGAATATCAGTGTTGGATACTCAGATTTGGGAACATTCACTGTTGCAAATCATTCATTCCCGAGTTTCCTGTGGATGGCTGCTGAAGAGCATCAATTTTAGACTTAATGCTGGTCAATTTGGGAGCCCGACACCACTTTTGAAGGGTCGGCTAGGGTTAGAAAATATTCTGACCCAAATCTGTAATATTTTGGTATGATATCTGCACATTTATTTGATCGAAATGTCTGATTTTTGGTTCTGGAAATTTCTGGGTAGTTATGAGGGTTTAAATTGTCATTTTTTTCTGAGCATAATAATAATCAGAATTTTCTTTCAGTTGTAATTCTGATATGAAATCTGATCAGAAATTCTGGGTTGGGTTGAAACTATTTTAATGCAAATAAATTTCCAGATTTATGCCCTAGTTTGTAAAAGTTTTTGTTATTAGATTTGTGCCCTACTTTGCAGAAATTATTGTTTATTTTTAGTATCCTATTTGGAGATATTACACTTACTCAGCACACAAACACCTTTGAGCATTTGTTAGTACAAGGGACAAAGGGTAAATACAATTGATTGCTTTGGGATTCTTCACACTCTAGCCCCTTCCTTGATTGACAAACCTTTTTGGAGCGTGTAATGTCTTATAAGTTGCCCTTGTCTTACAGTTATTGCCATTGTGTAATTGACCCAATAACAACCCTATCATGTATTTATGCTAGTTAATTAAAATAATTTTGTGGGCATTTTTTAATTATATTTTAATTTTGTGAGATATGTTGGAAAGAGGCTAGAGGGTGAAAAACCCCGAAGTGGTGGTTTATATTCACTAGTCCTCCCCTATTGACAAACGCTTGAAGGTGCTGTTGAGTTAAGTGGGTTTTGTTGGCTTTGAAGTTATTATCAATATAAATGAAAAAAAATATCACTAATCTAATGACTTCTCATGAAAGCCATCTTGAGGTGACTAGAAGTGTACATAGGTCAAATCCCACAAAAGTTAAAAATCTAATGACAAGTGTCCATGAAGGCATTCACTTAAACGTTGGCATCTTCCTCTCTTTCTTCAATGTCAACCATAGGTCTAGTTCTTAAGTAGGTCAAATACCCAACTTTTCATATATTGAATTTGATGATTGAGTTTCATGCTACGGATCCAATCCTCACATTTTTAGGAGACGATCTTTGGAGTTTTGAGATCTTTCATGCTGATTACACTTTAGGGAGTCCAAATATTCAAATGAGAACACTTTTGGTGTTGACAAAGCATTTAGTCTATAAGATATTTTATTCCTTATATTCCAACTCCTCTCATTCAACATTCAGGTTGTGGGTTTGATTGTTCATGGTCTGCATTTACTGCATATTCCACTAGGTTCTGTTTTCCAGTCTTGTGTTGAAGTTGGTGACAAGCTCCTCCAAAAGGGAGGAAATGACAAGACATAGTCATGCATCTAAGTTTATTTTATTCAATATATTCACATGAGTAAATGTGGTTTATTGAATATTTTAAAGTCATACTGGCTTGTATATTTTAAATGTTGGAAATATCTCAATATATATCTCTGTTCTTACAAGTTTTCTTCCTCTTGAAACTTCCTTGTATGTCCTTCACTCCTTTGTAATCTTTATGTTCATAATACAAATAAGTATACAGTTTGTATGGTTGCAACAATCTCTCATGCTCTCTTTGTTGTTTATGACCACCATATTATCCTTCAAAAGGTAAACTCCAAATGGATGATCACATATCAGTTGCACTCCTCCAGTCTTGGGTGAAAAAGGTCAAATAGGACCATGTTAGCCAACACAAACTTCAAGGAGGACATGGCTGGTGAAAACAAGAAAGAGGGGCAAAAGCTAATGACTTAATGGGTTGAAGAAAGGGAAGATGAGAGAGGAGGCCAGACTAGGGAAAAAACCCAATCAACGAAATACATGTGAAGCTCAGTGTAATCCCTGATCACATGGCATGTTTACAGTTTAAGTAAGGAAGAGAGTGTTAATGTGGAATTAAACCTCAATGTAGGTATATGCCATTGTGGTTTAAAAATTCTAAGTTATGGACATCACATAGATAACAACCAAAAGTTATAGAGGGTTAATAAGGCATGATGATGAAATTGCTGGCAACAATAGCACTAGGGAGAGTGGTAACACATTGATAGAGGGGATTTGCACCCCACAGTGGAATCCCTGGGGTCTTTGTGGTCAAATTCAATGACATGGGGCTCTAAATAGAAGAGCAATGCGATAAAAGTGGGAGCTATATATGGAGACCAGTGGTGCATTCCAATGATTGCAGGATGGAATATTAAGGTTAAGCAAATTAAACTGAAAGGGGAACTTAATACACAACCATTACAAAACTGTTTTTTGTTTCAAGATTTAGCAAGAGCATTCCTTGACAAGAGTTAGTCCCTTTGGTTTTTCTTTGTGCAGCAAGTTTAGAACTTTGGATGGTCTTAAGTACTAGTGATTTGTGGGCTATTATCAGACTGGCTAGAGCTGCAAGAGACAGTTAAACAAAAATATTGCTGAAGCTAATCAATAATGCATACGTAAATAAAGTAGGCGATATCCTAAAGCTATCGCTAGTGAATAATGATCTGGCAAGATAAAGAAATCTGACAATCAATCCTAAAGAAATGATATGGCAATACTTCTCACAAGTACCACAGAAGATTTGATTTTGACAATTTGGAAATGAATGCCCTCACAAAATAAACCAAGTTGAGGGCATTCAATGATTTCTTCAACTATAACTAGATGAACCTGGTCTTCATCAATAATAAGACTAGGGAAGCAAAGAAGATCAAAATTAAACTCACTAAAGTAAAAATAAAAGCTAGCTGCATAGGCACACATTATATTGGTTCTTTGGTTTGGCTTGATTATTATCGGTTTGTTGCACAGGGCCCCCCAGATTTGGGTCCAATCTACACTTGCTTTGGAATCCAAATTGGTTTGGTTGGGGAATCTACTATGTTACCGGGTTCTTCAGAAAAGGACCCCGTGCCCGTTCCTGGAGCGTTTGGGTATGGGAGCGGCCTGGGATTGCCCAGGCAGCCCAGGGTTCTCTGTGGGTCCTTCTTGGGCGCTCCCAAGGTGCTCCCAAACACCCCCAGGCAGAAAATGTTAATTTGAATCACTGAAATTAATATGCTTGGGAAAAAATTGTTAATTTCCTACTGCAATATTCTGTAACAATTTCTAGAAGAAGCATCCGAGTTTCTAGGAGGGTTGCAACCTATCATGGACTGATTTGATGCATCTAAACACCTCTGTACAACTTATTTGTCAGTTTGTTCAGGCCATACCTATACTTAGTTTGAGCCATATATCAATCAAGATCATCCTTTTTTGTTGCAGCAGTTTGTGATCTGTTTTAGCTTGGGTTTCAAATTAATTTCAAAGGTACCATTTCATTATCAGCTTCCTAAATGTTGCTTGTCAATTTAGTGGATTTATAAAATATTCATTTCAGTACCATTGATCAATGATTCAATGATGAATTGATGACTGATGATTGATGAAGTATACTATATCATACTATCAAATGTATTTACAATTCTGTACATTTTTAATTTTTTTGCATATATATATATATATATATATATAGCCATACCAAAGGAAAAAAAAATCGCCGTACTGGCGTACCCGTATCTCATACCCGTGCCCGGTCCCATACCGGAACCGGCAACTTAGGGAATCTATGATGTCCCCTTGGGGTTTCAAAACTGATTTTTTTTGTTTTTGTTTGAATTCTAATTTTTTTGGTTTTAGTGCTGGAAATGGTGTCGAAAATTGAAGAAATTGCAAAAACACAATAACGGAAAGAAAATTGCATAAAAATGAAAACTCAATAATCTTTATTGATTTGAAACACAATCAAAACATACCCATTTGCTGGAAGTGAAAGTTATAGGTCTGATTTTCTTTGACCAGCAATCTGATTGGTCAAACCCTAGGACACCATGCTTCAACCTGCTCATTATTCATCTTGAAATTGATGTTGATCTGCTGATTGGTATTAGATGCCTCCAAACTGTGAATTTGCTGCCCTCAAATCCAATCGATCTGCTCCTGAAACCTCACGTCCTTCCTTGGCTGTACGGCCTGCTTCTTATGCTCACACGTGCCACTTAATAATGGAGATTGTTGCTGTTTGAAACCCTTTCACCAACCTGAAACTGTACAGCCTGTTAATGGAGGTAAATCTGATTAAGTACGACCTGCATATGATGGCTTCTCTGATGCTAGGCAAGAGTGCAAAGAAGATTAATTCCCACGTGCTAGATCTAAAGCTATGATCTGCAATTTATTAACTGCTAACGGAAACACTGAAAATGCTGATTAAAAACTTATTCTAAAATCTGTGAGATGCTATGATAATGCCCTCTGATTGAGAACATTCAATCTAGAATCCTTGGATGGTCTTTCATACTCGTAGATCTTGTCCTAATCAAGGGTTTTCATCCTCTGATCAGTTTGAAACTTCATACCTACAAACCTGTTGTTCAGCTCTCATAATTGTGAATAATAAACTTGGATCCTCAAATGATGTTCTTTTTCACCTTTTAGCCTTCTCCAAATCCCAATACTCAACTTAGGGTTTTGCTCTTTTAAAATAAAATATTAATAATCCTCTCACAAAACCCAACACCAACTTTGTCTCTTGCACAATTAATTAATATTTTTGCTTTTGAAAGTTGTGCCATTTAATGAAGTAATAATAAAGTAACTTAAATATATCATTTTAATTAAAGTTGCTTTATTCACCTTATAACGCCATTATAAAATACTTTAATCAAAGTAACTTTATAACATTAAATTATAAAGTCACTTTAATAAAAGAATATTGTTAAAGTAATGTGACCTTAGCAATTTAATTACTCCTGGCAATAATTTAGCAATAACCCCTTGAGAGTGTCCTACACAATTATCAATTGCAGGCGTGTCGCCATTGACCCTGATATCACTTACTATAAATAACAAGTACGAATGGTGAACTCCTGAACTGCCTTCGAAAGGCCTACCAACCAAATGCCAAATCACTGAGCTGAATATACTGGAATAAAACATCAAGCTTGTTGAAGAGCCTAAATCTCCCCCAAAGGGGTCCCCTGAACATCTTGTTAACCTACGGGAACCAGATAATAGGCCAACCTTGCAAAGATACAGATCCCCAAAAAAGGGAACATTACAGAATCATCTAGCGGGTGGCATTTGTTTAGTGGGTTTATTCTAGATGAATTTGGGTGAATCCACAATGAACCTAGAAGGATCCGTAGGAACTTCTAACAAACTTGCATCATTTTGGGTGCAATTTTTTTGTGTGTTTTTTAAACCAATCCCTAACCCTAAAAGTGACTTCTAATGCATTTGAAACACTAAAACAAACAAGTTTTACTTCATTGTGAATGCAAAAAACAAAAACCATTCATTCTTTCTTGTCACGCACAACTAGAGTAGAAGATTGAAATCGAGCCATAGCATATTGACTTGGATGCTTCCACTTCCCAACATGTTGCACTTGAAGAGTAGCCAAATAGGCATTTAAAAGACTAAAACAACCTAGTTTTACCTCATTGTGAATGCAAAACACAAAAACCATTTATTCTTGCTAAACTTTCATTCTTGCTTGTCAAGCACCTAGAATTGAAGATTCATATCAAGCCAAAGCATATTGATTTGGATGCTTCCACTTCCCCACATGCTGCACTTGACGAGGAGCCAAATAGTGAGCATGCAAGTGCTATTGGCATTGCTTGTGGTTCATCTAATATACTGGTAACTACATCTAAAACTGATGATGACGATATTTTTGAAGATTCATATGACATTCAAGCCTGATGGCTGATTGTTGACATTATTATTTTTTAATTTTAATATTGAAATTTGAATAATTAATATTTATCATGACATTCAAGTTTGACTAATTGACATTGTAATATTTTTACTTTATATAGTGGTTTTGTTTATACTTTATTATATGATGCTCTGTGGTATTTTGTATGGACAAACCAAAATGAACCCAAGCAAAATTTTTTTTGCCCAACTTGTGAACCCAAACTGGAACTCAAACCGGAACCGGAAAGTTAGGTTATAACTAATAATTTCCAATTGCAATGATACTTGGTGCTACTTTATAGAGCCCAAAACACCTTTCCAATGTTTAAAACATTAAACAAGTTCAAATGATTCCATATATGGCCTACAAAATCAAGTCTTAAATCTGCCTTGAGATTATTATCAAATAGCTGTCAAATTTCTAAGCACAGAGCTGATCATGGTTGGTCAAATGGATGTCAAATTTAACCTAGCCATTTTAGGCTCAAAATGAGAATCCAGAAAAAGCAAGTGACCTATGTCGAATTTTTGTAAGGAATCCAAATATGTGATTAAATCCAGAGAATTCTGCTGTATGACAATGGTATTATTATTAACTTGCAAAGCGTTATAAGGAAAAGTGTTGTGACAAAAGATCAAAACAAAGGCTCTGCTCTCCAAACAAGAGCTTCCCACCTCAAAAAATTTACACGAATTCTAATCTTTCCATCAGAAAATGTTGTTTGATCCACTAACTTGCCAAATCTCTTCTTCCTCAAAATTGTGACTCCTACGAAAGGCCAATATATGACCAAACACTTTTCTTTGCTATTGCCATGGCTATATTCAACAAATGGCAGTGAAGGACAAAAATCTATAATCATAATGAGAAGTTTAATAATGTGGCATTTCTTCAAGCAACTGATTGTACCTCCATGTACAATCATAACTTGAACTTTTGGGCTTGGGTAAACGAAATATTTCAATTGTGTTTACTGATTTATTTGTTGATGAAGTTAACGAGTACTGTCTGAGTTGATCAATATTGTCACATTTTGTTGTTTAAGGAAACCTAATACCTTAAGGGTTTGTGGGCTGCTAATACCTGATAATGCATGGTAAGAGATAGTTTCTTGGACATCCTCTCAGTTTTCCACTACCACTACTACCTCTTCTTCCTCCTTTTCTTCATCGTACTGCAACCTCTTCTCAGCACACTTATGTCCCCTACTAAATTTACCATCACAATTAAAACATAACCTTTTGGCCTTTTTTCCTTCAATTTGTTGAGGAGTCAATCTTGGAGGATGAAGGTATGACATTGCATGAATCTTCCCAACTTTGTTGCTAGTGAATTCTTCCCTTCCAGGAAATACATTTGTTTCCTTTGCCCTAATAAATGATTGATATATAGAACTTGGATTAAACATTTGCACCTCATGTTGGATATGATCCTTGAGCCAACCAAGAAACAAGTCATTCAAATTTTCATCTGTCATTGTTTCAACTTGCAATGATAGATTCTAGAACTGCTGAATATAATCCTTGACAGATTCTATTTGGTGCAATTTTGCTTATTGGCTAAAGTAGCTCTTTGCCATGCTATCACGATAGTGCGATTATAATTCATTAGTAAAAATTAACGAATTGACATTGAGACCCATTTTCTTCTTCTATGCACAAAGCCATTGGTATCAAATGAATTGCTTTGGTTCTGGATATAATGAACTCGTGCATGTCCACCTTTGGTAGCAAGTTTTGAGATCTCATGTGAGTGCTAGCATTTAGATCAAGATTGGCTGACCTAGATGATCCACTTTGACTAATATGAGCATTTGGTTGTGAGCCTGATTGGATTCCTAACATAATAACTGATAAATGGCAATTTATTATTGATGCTAGATATATCTCCTTGCACATTAGCCAAATTTCTCTACACGATAACGATATTTTCCTGCATGTGGTGCATATCCTCCTCCATATTGCCCACTTTGTCATCCAATGGGGAGGAAGTTATAACTGAGTTCTTGCCTGATCCAAACTCCAAGTGTATCCTCTTAATTAGGACTCTTTCCTAGCGTGTAGAAATTCTTGCCTCTATCTCTAGTTTGTGGTATTGCCATGTTGAGGTTTGATAGTGCAGAATCTATTTTTTTGTTGACCAAATCTTTGATTGAATGATTTCAGAATTTTGTTGGCCACACATTAAAATTTCAAAGAGAAAACGCCAAATGATTTTTTTCAAGATTTCCATAACTGATTTAATATGAGGACTGTAGTTGGTTCAATATACCCTCGATCAACCCTCTAGAATTTAGAAAAAAATTCATTGTTTTATAGCCTTGGGAGTGAATATTGTCAAAACCCTAATTCTGAAAAAAATCTTTTGAAAATGCTCCAAATGACCTCAAATCAGGATGGTAGCTGTTTCAATGTGTCCTTGATCAACCGACAAGATTTTAAAATAATTGCGAAATTGAGAGAGGTACGCACTTCACAACATGAGCGCCAAAATTGAAAAACAATTCACAGAATTGAGAGAGGTATGCACTTTACAACACGTGCTCCAAAATTGAAAAGAAGTCAGTTTTGTTTCTTGCCTTCCAAATCCCAAGATCATGCTTTAATACCACTTGTAATAAAATAACTTGGACAAGAGAAGAATATATAGGAAATTTGCTGCAAATATTTGATAATACTTGAGAATAAGAAGTCACTTTGAAGGTGCAAACCTCCAAAATTCTTCAACAAGAACAAAACTCACAATATGGTGATGGTAAACTAACTGTTAGCTCCTGTATACCATACTTATGCCTTGGATGTCACCTAGGCGAACTTTAACGACTATATAAATGATCATATAACTTCATTAAGGGTTATGCTAACCACAAGTTGGCTACACATACACCAATACAATCAATGGGTTAAGGGCGTATCATCAACTAAGTTACTAGAAATAGCAGGTTTCAATGTAGGATCAAGATTGAATTGGAGTGGGAGTGGGAGCACTGATGGGGCAATTAGGGAATGCCCCTACTACCTCAGGTACCTTGTTGAAACGTCAATGTATCTATAGAGTACTTAGGGCAATAGGTGTGTGCCTTGGCCGTTCCATTAGCGTTCTCAACTATTTTTTTTAAATACCAAAACATTCAATTATTTATTATAAACATACTATGATTTTTTTAGTGTTCCACGAGGATGCATCCCCCCAAAAGACCTCGCATTTTTAGGACGGATACGTCTTTGGGACGCGAGGACTTGGAGGAAATGTCCCCTTGCTATCCCACTGTCGCCGCCCAAGTCTTAGGGACGTTTCCAAGATGCCACCTGGTTTGGGGATTTTGGTCTTTAGGAGACTTCGAGGAGTCTCCCAACCATCCCAAGGACTTATATGTGTTGCAAAAAATAAGTGATAAAATTGTGAAAATGACATTTGCCATGAAGGTTTGTGAGGTTTTGAAGGCCTTAATTTGTTGTCCCAAAAACCTTGCAAGGGGTGCTGCCCCTCGACCCCGTTGGGGGCTTTGCCCCCACACCCCCACAAGGGGTGTTGCCCCTTGACCCTATTGGGGGGCTCTGCCCCCAAATCCTTACAAGGGGCATTGCCCCTAGACCCTTGCAAGGGGTACTGCCTCTTGACCTGAAACCTCCACCCACCATTGCTAATGTTCAATGCAATCATTGCCATGTTTTTAATGTTTATTAGTTTAAACTTAGTATGCCAAAGTTTCATTTGCAATTCTTACACTTATTTCTGATTTGCCCCTAACCCTCTACCCACCATTGTTAAAGTTCAATGCAATCATTGCCATGTTTTTAATGTTTATTAGTTCAAACTTTACTTAGTATGCCAAAGTTTCATTTGCAATTCTTATAATTATTCCTTACACATCTTTTCATAACTAATTTTTCAAGTACTATATGTATTTGCGCCACCCCCCGCTACCTCGCCACTCCCCACCGTCCCCCCACCATCCCCAAACATAGGCCCTTGGTCCCCCTCGTCCCCAAAACCCATCCCCCCGCTCTTGTTAGGAAACTCCATGGAACTATGGATTTTTTTTGGGTTGTGTCTTTTCTTGTTAAGGTCGAATGACATTATTTAGGGCTTTGAGGGGGTCTGCTTGCCATTGATCTTCACATCAAGCATCCTCGAAATGGATTCCTAGCACCTACTCATTGATAAGCATCTTAAATGAATACCTTTACTTAATGACATATAATACAATTGGATAGATGAATACATACATCATTGGTATAACGTTATGCTGGTCATATGTCATTGGTCTTATGTTACTCATATTACAAAGGGGTTTACCCACTGTTCACTAGTGTGCCAGATTCATCTGCTTGCCATTATTAGGACCTCATAAATTTTCTTTAATATATATTATTATATGTCATATAAGTATATTGTTTAATATATATATATATATATACACCCGTACTCAGCGAAAAAAAGATCAACTGGCATACCCGAAACCCACACCTGATCCTGTGCCCGAACTGGCAACTTCGATTTTCAACAATTTTATGTTTATCTTCTGCATTAAATACATTGTCACTTAGAGGCTTGTACTGTGATGCTTGGCACTTGTCACCTATTTAAGATGTCTCTGGCAATAGGGGACTTAAGCTAATGTCTATAGATGTCTCCCAAAATGTTTCTTGAATCCCCAATAGAAGATATTCAAATGCTATGTAGTTTTCAATTCTGAGGGGTGATTTTTCTGTTGTTTTTGGTGCAAAAAATTTGGCCATATGGTGGCGGTGTGTCTGTCCAAGTCTCATATAGTTTCTTGCTTGCTTTAGATGCAGAAGTGGGTCCTGAAAGAGGGCAGAATGAATGCTGATTTCATTGAGAGGAACCATGGGTCTTCCCCAGCTGGCTACCACTCCCCTTCTCATGGTTCTAGCATGGAAGCGGGCTTCTGGCAGGGCAGAAGCCTAGATAAGAAGTCTTAAGTTCCAGCTTTAAACAATTTTTTTCTTTTGATGAAGATTGCAGAAATTGATTTCCATGATTCAGAAGTTCACAGTATTTAGAGGCTGCAGAGTTCTAGGAGGAAGAGGAAATTCATTTGGCTTCTTTAGAAATTCTTGGCATTTCTCAAATGAAATCCAAATAATCCAAGGTAAAATTTGGGCATTCAGTTAAAACTTAAATGCCATGGAAGGTGGTCAGAGGCTGAAAGATTGTGTTTGGAAGCTATGGATTTTGTTTGGGATGGTTCACAGTGGAGAATGGAGGTCCTTCTCTCTTGAAAGGGTAGAAAAGCACCCTTGGCAAAAGGGTGATTGTGCATAGCATCTATTATAGTTTTTGTTTGGTGTTGGGTTTGATTGACTTTTCAGGCATTTAGATTTGTTTTATTGGGTGAGTTTCTCTTTTAGTTTTTAAGGCTTTCAGGTAGGCTGAGTACCCTGCATTCTTTTATGTCTTGATGTACTACAGTTCTCTTCTGGGAGAGAGCCCCAATATATTCCCTCACTTACAGATAAAAAAATGTTTGAAGTGAGATGAAAGAGAAAATAGGCATATATTTTTCTTGAAAATATATTGGCATGTTTTGCAACAGATAAATTTATCATCCAAGTCCAAAGTGGTAATAGAAAGAAGAGGAAACATGTTCTTGTATAGAATTCATATCGATTGATTGAAGTGCAAGAGAACCGTACTCCATTTAGTAGCCTGTGCTATTAAACAATAATGTTGCCTGATGCACATTTGCAATTTTTATTTTTAAAATAGCAAAATACATGATAAAGGAGTTCTCTATAGTTATCAACTTCTTTTAAAAGGCACACATCAATTTTTAAGGCATTCAATATTATCCATCCATTGTTGACAATATTAGTTAATTAGGACTGTCCCAAACAATAAAGCATGGGATCAAATATTAAATAATTATTTTGAACCATCCAAGACATGATCGCAAAGCAATGTATAAGAGTTGTGTCACCAACTACCTTATGGAATCCAAGGCTTTTTTTATCTGATCTTGTTTGAACCATCCAAGACATGATCGCAAAGCAATGTATTTAAGTTGTGTCTCCAACTACCTTATGGAATCCAAGGCTTTTTTTATCTGATCTTGTTTGAAAGTTGATAGAATCAATTAGTTTGTTAATGTCTCTTGACCATTCAAACAATATTATTGTTCCATTGTTGACAATATTGGTTAAGTAAGACTGTCCCAAACAATGAAGTATGGGAGCAAATCTAAGACATATGATCTCAATGCTATGTATTAGAGTTGTGTCTCCGAGTACCTTATGGAATCCAAGATTTTTTTATATGATCTTGTTTGAAGGTTGTTATAATCAGTTAGTTTGTTTATGTCTCTTTACCATTCAAACAATATTACCCATCCATTTTTGACAATATTGGTTAAGTAGTACTGTCCCAAACAATGAAGTATGGGAGCAAATATTAAATTATTTTTTTGAACCATCCAAGATATATGATCTCAAAGCTATGTATTAGAGTTGTGTCTCCACATACCTTATGGAATCCAAGGCTATTTTTATCTAATCTTGTTTGAAAGTTAGAATCAGTTTGTTTGTTTATGTCTCTCGATCATTCATATATTGGGCTTTCTGATTTGTAAGTTATTTCAATTTTCTTGAACTTTCATTCATATATCTTATAATATTTTTATTTTATGAAGTCTATATGCAAGTTACGGGTTTTGAATCATGATGCTTAACCAGATCCTTGTATTCTAATTTTTGGAAACTGACGTATCTGTTTTGTCTCTCGCTCTAGGTGACTATGATTAAATTAAAATATCATGAATTAGTGTTTGACCATGACCTGTCTTTATTTAGTAATCAATTTATACCCAACTATCAACATACATGGAGCTTGTTTTCCAATTTATATGGATTTCAACTTTCATTTAGAAAGAAGTCATTTCCCTGCATGCCCTGAAACTGTAGAAGCTCTCCTTTATATGAGGACTGGGGATGTGATTCTGTGAATGAAGTTTGCCATTAATATATATTTTGCATATTACATATTCATCTTTCTGTAAATTTTTCTCTTTGGTATATAGATTTGTGATTTTGCAAATATCACATTTTTCCTTGCTTCATGCTTAGGTGTTATATCTAGTTTTGTATTACATGGTTATCAGTTTCTAATTCCAGTAGCAATAACTTTGGCTGTTTCAGTAAAATCTCTCTTTGGTCCTTGGTCCACGGTTTAGTTCTCCGCAATTTCGGAAACCAAGGTTTGAAGTGGGGCTTTTCTTTTACAAGACAGTTTGCCTCCACTTGCTCTTTTGCCACTGCTTTTAGTTTTTCTTGAACATATATATGTAGATCAGATTTACATGACAAATTAGGCAAGGCGAAGATATTAAATAGAGCTATCGTGACAGAGTCAATGCTGCCTTCCAATCCTGCCTGCTTTGAGGTGGATGGATGTCCGATTGTAAGCTCATACAAGGCTTTAATATGGTTCTAAAGTGTGTTCTTTCTTTTATTCATACAGAAGTCACTGCTATTTTCCATTTGTAATTAAACAATCTCAGGCTGTTTGAAGCAACCAGATGAAGCTCTAAAATGTTTGTTTGTATGCCTTGCAACTGATGTCTTAATGTGGACGCCCTTTAAGTCGTACAAAGTTCATGTTAGCTTTTGGTCAACATAATATATCAAACACTTTGAATCTGAATGAAAACTAGTTTAATTCTTGGAGTCAATTCCTGTGTATGACACAATATTTTAGGTTGGTCTATATCTCTGATAGTTAGTGTAGGATTAGCAGGAAGAAATGTACTGCTCTTTAGCACTGGCTTTTTGAGCTTCATAAATTTAGGTAAAAGTGGGTTTCATTCTATTATGTGGTAAGAAAGAGTTTCAGTTTTGGTCAGTCTGCTAAGCCTGTCTTATATTGTTGTAGGCACGGAGAAGCTTTGCAAAGCTTGAGCTTTATAGAAAGTTTACAAACCTTTTGGCAGTGGCAGTTGTTCTTTCTGTTGCTTGGATTGGCTATGAGGTAATCAACATGCTGGTGTCTGAGTTTCTGGACAGATTGATTTTTATTATATTTTCACTAGGTATCAAATTATTTATATGATCGTGTTCAAGTTTTTGTAAGATTGAATTGTTTCATGCTTTCAACAGGCATCAAATAAATTAGAGTTATGAGCAGATATGCATATCTTTGGTGACATTTTGTGTAAGAATGGGTTTTTTGGCTTTCTGATTGCAGTTATATTTCAAGGCAACAGATCCCTTCACCGAACGTTGGCAAAATGCCTGGATTATTTCTGCGTTTTGGACATTTCTTGCATTTGTACTCCTGTGTGTCATCTGTGCCTTGTGGGCTCCATCTCATAATGCAACACGGTGAGTTAGTTGCCACATCTGTGTAGTTGCTTTTTTGTAGATACCACAATTACAGTATCAGGTTGAAGAGGATATATTATTGTGGTCTTTATGTGGGAGTGGTTATATATATGTAGGCTTTTAGCTGTGCTGATTTTCTGGTTGAATTTCAGGAAAGTTATGTTTGAGCCATTGTCAATTTCTTGACAGATACGCATACTCGGAAGAAACTGCGGAGGATTTTGACGATGATGAAGCAGTTGCTCTGACAGCTGGAGATGTGAAATCCTCTCTTGATGTTGCAAGCAGAATAGACAGGAAAGGAAGGGTTGCCAATACTGATGTTTTTAATCTTGCAGAGGATCTTGAAGAAGATAAAAGAGAATAATCCTTGTTTGTCACACAATATGGGTGTTCAGAATTGGTCTTCAACAATTGTAATTCACTCTAGTATTTTTCCCTGAATTAATGTTCACATAGATTATACAGACAACTCTCAACTTTTTTGTAAATTACCATGGATAAGGAATAGTCAAGTTCTTTATCACTTATTAATCCTTTTAGTGAGTACTATATGTAAACAAGTTTTTGTCCTATCGGGAATGCTAAATTGGCAATTCAATATAGTAACGGTTCCCTATTTGTAGACAAGTTTTAACTTTTTGTTAGTCATGAAAATGCTAAGTGGGATTTTGCTTTAATTGGAAAGGGTTCACACAAGGGCTATTAAAAATATTCACTTCATATAATTGCCGTGAACAGGGGCACACACAGGCTACTACGCTGATAAGGTCAGGTCCTGCCTTCTCACTTTCTACATTCATTGTAATGCAAAGGGGCTGTCCTCCTAGCCTACCTTTGAGGGTGCTATGTGCCGCTGACCTTCTTAAAGGCCCCAAATGGCTCCCTGTTCCTTGCTTTCCCATCCAAGGGCTAGGTCCCGCATCTAATTAAAGGAGGCTGCTAAAGCAGCAATTGGCTGATTAACATCCCAAATATAGTGCTCTTTAAGAGACAAAGCTAGAATAAGATGCATTTGGGAAAATAGCTCGATGGTCATCTCAAATGGCACATCAGGAGGAATTGCTATTCACAGAACTATAGAGATTGGAAAGATACACCTTTACACCAATTTAATTTGTACGGCTGTACATTTTAAGAATCTCACATATGAGATGGAATTCATAGTTTCTAATATACATGCGCCTAATTCAATTGATTGGAGGAAATTATGCTGGGATAGATTCAAGGGTTTATGTGGAGGATATCTGTAAGTCTTATAGATATTAGATGGAGAATATTATCTTGTCTCAAAGGCAGATGAAAATGTTGGATGATGACGGGAATTTGTATGTAAGTTACATTTTTACCCTCTGCCCAATAATTGACCATTAATTTGAAGTGCGAAGTGGACTTAGTGGGGGAGACTTACAAAAAACTAAATAAATTTCTAATGGGGCAGTGAGTGATTACTCAATGAAATTAGAAAATATGCAGATAGGCTCCGAGGGCCCAATAGTTGGCCATTAGTTTGGAGTGCAAAGTGGACTTAGTCGAAAGTGTCATTTTAGGTTTGAACTAATGTAGTTAAAAGATTCATGTCTAAAGGAAAAGATTAGATGGGGGTTTGTTACAAGCTAAGAAATTGAGATGCATGAAAGGAACAAATTTAAGAAATTGAAAGGCATGAAAAGAATAAATAAAAAACAGAATAATTAAGAGTTTGGCATGTCTCTGGAAAAAAGAAAGTCATACAAGGAAGATTGGAAAAGCTACATACGAGGATTCCAAAAAAGTTAGGACCCTCTAGAATAATTAAGAGTTTGGCATGTCTCTGGAAAAAAGAAAGTCATACAAGGAAGATTGGAAAAGCTACATACGAGGATTCCAAAAAAGTTAGGACCCTCTAGATACTGTTGGAGAAGAAATCTCAAACTTCAAAATAACATAAGATCCTAGCTAGAAAGAAATAGAAACACAAAATTCTGCTACATACAAGGATCCATTGAATATTAGAACCCCTAAGATATTGTTGGAGAAGAAATTCCAAACATAAAAATAATATAAGGTTTAGAGTTGAGAATATCCATTGTATTTAGAAACGTAGGAATAGGTGGCTTAAAGGAAGTAGAAAGACAAATTTCTTTCTCGTCCCCAAACAATGTAATTTAACTACTCATGAAGGTTTTGGTTTACTGAAAAGAAAAAAATGAATGCAAGTCGTAAAGTTTTATTCTAATTATATTTTGGGGAAGAAGAGAGGAGAATGTAGTCCGAGTCTCATATCTAGGCTGATAAATATTGCAAATAATACAATGCTAATGGATCCCATTATAGAATAAGAAATAAATTGTATGGCACAAAGATGTGTACCTTTATGCTATGATAGCACCAAGCCATCCCTTGTTACCATGGATTTTGAGGATGCATCCTCCAAACACCTTTTGATGAGGCCCTATGTCCTCGGGACTGTTGGGAACATATGTGATGTCCCTTGATTGTCTTTTCTACTCTTAAGGGAAAGAAAGCTTCTCTCTTATATATGTATTTATTTATTTGGGTCCTGGGACGATGACAATATATGTATGTATTGTTCTCATCTTATATATATTTCATCCCAAATATGTCATGGAACCTTAGAAATAAGAGAATCGAACTTTTCATTTGCTAATGATCCCTAGATATGTTCTCAATGGAATTTAAGCAAACTGTTTGTGATTTTATTAGAGAATCCAGTGGCAATTATACACATCATGATAGAGACATAATTTTCAAGGAATCATATACTAAGTTTATGGTTCTTATGCTCAAGCACATTGTTAAGTATCTTGATTCTTACATACCAATATTCCTATGCAATGTCTTATAAGATCATATTCAAGATTATGAAAATCAAGGTGACCATAATTGCTAGTAGACATATCTTCAAGAAACAAGGCCCTTTTATATGGGTAGAAAAATATTGGACGGTATTATAATAGCTCATGAAAATTTGCATGTTTAGAACATTAGAGAAAACGTTGGTTTGTTTATCAAATTAAATATGAACCAAGCTTTGATGGGTTCTCCAACGAGAATTTTCCTAGGCTTGGATGGTTCTATGCTTTGCCTCTTATGGGGATTGCTGGTCCTCAAAATGCCTTACTTAAAATTATAGATGTTGCGTTAGCATTTTCATGGTCTCCCTGTCTTCTAGTTTTTTTACAATATGATTGTGATTGGTTTAGGTTCAATTTATCTATAAGTGGTTGGTTGTGGTAGCCTTAGGTTTTAAGGATTTGTTCAAGTGTTGGAAATCATGTATTAGGGCTCTAATTGCTTATTCGGGCTTAGGGATTTAGGGTTTTAAGTCTAAGTTTGATTGCATCAAAGAAAGTTGTAGTTTCCTTTGATTGGGTAATCACTTATAATTGATGCTATTAGGCGTGTTTAAGCCCAAAGAGGCAATCAAATGAAATTATAATTAACATAGATGATTCTTTGATAAGTTGTTTGTGGATAGGCTTAGCTGGTCAAAAGTTGAGTTTGAATGCTTGCTAGGTAAAAGGTAATCGATTGACTTGACTAATTGGATGTTCACCCAATCAAACTAGTTGATATTTTCATTACTTTTGAATAACCAAATATAGGGAAAAAGAGAAAGGGAGGGTTTGGGGTGTCCAACTTGATGTTTTGAACAATTCGCATTGTGGATCTCTTAGAAGCCTTGCAATTGCACTCACAAAGTAGGGATGCACTCAAGCCAAGATAGCAAACTTAGGAGAAAACTTGAGCTATGTGAATGCCAAACAATATAAGAGGATCTTGCAACATAGGCAGGTCAAGATAACAAGGAAGTTAAAATAATTAGGAAGCAAAAAGATTGTAGCAATTCAACCAGAATCAACTTGCAATACTCAAACAACACTAGATGTGAACACAAAACAAGAACAATTAAAACCATTGGTAGTTGGACAAAAAAGCCACCTAGAGGTAGTGTTTTAGTAGGGAGTAGAATCAAACTAATAGGTAGGCAAGAAACACCTTGAAACTAACATAGAAGTGGAGGTTGAAAATCGGGATAACTAGGATCTATATAGCCCCATATCAACACCTCTAACATGGTCTTTAGAGTTGTATGTCTAGGAGTTAATGGGACTAAAGTGGAGGCTAAATAACCTAGAAGTGAAAGAATATATGAAAGATACCAAGTTTCAAGAGATCATAGAAGCTAAGAAGTTAGCATAAGAAAGATCCAAAATATATATATATATATTGCAAAACATGAAAACAAGGCATTAGGAGATTTGGCACTAAAACATGAAGTAAGCCAAGCCAAGGGTGAAAACATAGCCCAAGCAAGTAATGAAAGAGATATTCCACATATCAAAGAGATTTAATTAATTAACAATAGCAAAATAAACTAAGTTCATAGAGAAATTAGAAGAGGCCAAGTCATGGGCACAAGTTATTATAGAGCCAATAGAGATAGAGAGCTCATAAAGAAAAAAATTAGGTTGCAAATGTGGGAGAAAACAAACTGACATGATAGAGCAGCAAATATAATAATTAAAGGGATGAAGAGTATAGGGAAAGAGAAAATACTAGTAGGCTAGTAAGAGACTTCCTATTAGATAAATTCCATTGGGTAGGACACATCTTCCAAGAAAACATAATTGAAAGAATGGCAAGGGGAGAAAGGAATAGAAATATAAAATTAACCTTTAAAAATGTAGAAGATAAGAATAAAACACTAAGAAACAAAAGGTTCCTCAAAGGCACACAATTTTATATAGACGAGGATTTAATCCCAACACAGTTAGAAGAACGAAGGAATGCAAGGAAGTGGTAGCAATAAGAAATGCAAGAAGCGAGGCATGGTTATATAGGGGGAAAGCCCAATTTAATGACATTATGACTCATAATACATAGGAAGATAGCCCCTTACAATATTACAATGGTAAGTTGGAATTGTAGAGGCTGCCTTTGGAGGAGGAGTCTTGGTTTAGGGCCCATGGTAGAGGTGATGAAAGCATAATTACACGATTCTATCTATTTGATGAAATTCACAACCAACATCAACTATTTTGACAATTCCATTTGTCAAATTAGTTACCCAGTTCATACTTCACAAAACTTTGGTGGTAATTGATTATCCCCAATCAATCAACATTGCAAGTCTCATTACATGAATTCCTAATAACTTCATTTTTATTAATGAAATCAAATTACCCAATACATTGGTGGCAATTTAAATCAACTTCAAGATTTTGCATACATTAGTGTAATCTGCACTAAAATTCTTTGTCCAACAGTCTCTCTTTGTTCTTTTACTCTGCAAATGAACTTGCATTCATTTCATACTATCCTCTGGTATGTGCCTATA
>VDFB02293058.1:0-15847 GCA_007258455.2 Sequoia sempervirens | reverse complement strand
AGAAAAATGAAATAAAATATTCATCTTGATTCCCAATAAGGGCTATCTAATTTCTGCAACACACTAATGTGCCACGAACCGCACAACAGAGGTACATTTAGTTGTTCACCTCCGATAGCACATCCATTATATTGTGCATATAGCATATGGAAATGGGAAGGGCGGGATGGCCTATTATTCACTCCCTCATTCATGGGATTGTATTTACAGGTTATTTGGCAAAAGACTAAAAATATAGACTGAAAAAATTGTGCATGAAGGGGAGCGACGAATTACCTATTCAATGGCAGAGGTCGATGGTTCCTTCATCTGTAAAAAAGTCGGGGCATTTATGGAAGTTGGGGGCGGTGGGCACGAATGTAGCCAGGAGAGCTGTTTTCTGTTGAGATTAGACATCGACCTTAAGGTGTCGTATATCCAATGCAAAGTTTCCTGACCTGCATTGTCCCTCATGCAACAACATGAGAGGCGTGCAACATCTGTGCCCTTTGATTAACAGCTGCCAAATTCCTCAGGTCGGCAAAGGTTTGAGCGCCACATCCAAACACAATAGAAGTCATATTTTCAATCTACTTTTCCAGTGAGCCAAAAAGTATTTGACAGATCTGAAAACTGTTTAACGGCAGCTGCGAAGGGTATTCCGTTAGCGTGAGACAGGTTTGTAGGCCGAGTGTGCACTGGCGATCCCAGAAGTAGAGCCTATCGGCTAATTAAGTAATGATTATCTTCTAACTAAAAAAAAAAAGCTTTTTTTCTTTCTTTCTAATATAAAAGTAACACGTATTTTGATTTTTGTCTTATTTAAGTCATAAAAACTACTTGCCTTAAAAAGACCTTGGTGAGACGTGTAAAAAGGCATTCCTCCAATTTTTTGATTAGTTTTTATTGTAATGTTAATGCATTTTACTTTTATGTGATCTTCAAAAGTCCTAAACAACCGCGAGAGGGTAAATATCTAAGAATATTGTAAATAGTATTGAGCATAAATCAAAATGAGACGGATTTTTCCAAACTGTTCTCAACCCAGGTGAGAACTAAATTTTATTATTATATTCTATTCTAAATTATTTTTCTGTAGATGCAGGTGTGAAGACAAGGCTGACATCTACTCATTTATTTTATTTGATAAGAACATTGCATACACCATTGAGTGGCATTATTGTAAGGTCGCACTGAACAAGTGATCAATGACATATTTTCTGCAATAATTATGTTGGGATTACTTCTTTTTCTGTACATACAACTCATACCCATGTCCATTTACTTGTAGTGGTCGCCAAGTAAGCCAAGTAAATGTGTGTACGAGCAAGAGACAAGTTTTCCTAAAATTCATATGTACAGTGCCAATTTTGAGTTTTGAATTTCATTGCATGGTGGGGAAGAACTAGAGAAGAGCGACAGTATTTGGAGAGTCAGGAGCCCCCTTTCTACTGCTGAATTTTAGCATTAGAGTTTTAGCATTGAGTATGGGAGAAGCTGCGACTTTGGGGTAAGGGAATTTGAGCTACAATTGAAACCTCTATTGCTTACTGTGTCTCTTTTTTTTGTTAGCAGAGAATCATCTGGAAGAAATACAGTAGAAGGCAGGGATGGTCTCAAGCGTGGAAAGTTTATTTTATATTCTGTATTGCTTTGTTTTTTCTTTTCTTTTTTTCCTTATCTAAGTTAACTCTTTCTTTTACCAAATCTTGCGAATTGAATTGTCCATATAAAAATATGGCTACAGATAAACCGACCATGAACACTTATTGCCTAACCGACCATCACAACTTCCTCAAGATGGTTGTTTTTGTTATTATTATTTAATGCGTAGGAAGTACATAATTTTCCTTACTCGATCTGCATGATAATGGAAATTCATTCATCACAGGCAAAGAAACATTAAATGGTGGCGTCTTTACAACTTATGGAGGGGACGTGATAGAATGGTCAAAGAGATGGAGTCATTACTGTGAATGGCACGCCAACAACTCCATTGACAAGGGTGCGGTCATTGAATGAAATTCAAGAAGTGACTTGAGTATTACAAATCTGCAAACGACTGAGTTAATGGCATTCCTACCATATATCAACTTCCCTTCACTTCAGGTCACTTTCTAAGAAACTAAGCAGCGAGATTTGGGAGAATCGGATCTCAGGAAGATGTGACAAGAATGCAACAGAGTCTTCATTTATTTCATATGGTAGGGATTTAACTGCTAAACTTAACTTACCCTACCAGATCCAAACACCAATGTGGCTGAGCTCAATGTGTCACTAGTGAAGCGAGTTGTTGGTTGTTGTACGTTCAAGACTATTCTAGAAACCATAAATGGGTAGCGAAATGGAGAAGGGATCAGAGGGCAGAAATGGACCTGTTAATGATGATAGATTTTGGTGCTTTCATTCAGATGCAGCTCTTTGAACTTAAGATACGTTGAATATTACAAAGTTTGATGAAAAAGTGTTTGACTATTCATCTGCAATACCATTGTAATGATCTTATAGTGTATAGGATGAAGGCGATCTTACAAGTAATTTTTTTGTTTTTGTTTTTATTTTATTACATCTGTATTACTACAATAATGGTTAATCCTTAAAATCTAATACTAGTGGCCTTCTATTGGGAATCCATCTACTTTTGTTAATAGCTGATAAATAGCTATTATTGATTATGAAACACCGAAAAGAAGTATTCTTAAAAAAACTAGTGGCAGATTAGCTTCTTCTATAAAACTAGTGGTAGATTAGCTTCTTCGTGCTAATTCTGAACTGTTATTTTCTTGTTTCTTCCTTTGATACACATTAAGGTGCAACCACCTTACCTACTACACAAACCATATTCAAATTTATACACAAAATTGATACAAATGTTATGCCCATGAATAAGCTCTCTATTTTCAATAGAATATTTTCTTTCAAAATTTACAAATAATAGTTAATAATCAGATGAAATACACACATACATAATAGAATATTAGCTTCCCAACCTTTTAGACCCACTTACATTCACATAATCAATTATCCCTTTAATAACAACCCACACCACCTTAACTTACCATCATATTAACTTAACTCGTTTCTAAGCCCAAGAAAGAATGTCCAATTCATGATCACAATGAGATGTCTTTCAATATACTCGAAGGTTTTCCCTTCTCATATTGACACTCTAATTTCCCTCAAGAAAAGTCTTTTTATTTTCTCTTGATGGTTCACCCTTCCCATGCTATCACCGTTACCTTCTTGCACCATACCAACATAGTCATAAGTAACAATTGGATATCACATAAATCTGTTAACTAAATATTTTCTACTTTAGCTATATAATAATCCATTTAAAATTTCAATTTTCTTTCCACAATAGGTGAGTGCATTCCACCTTCATGGTAGTGACAATGAACATAATGTCTGAAAAATTAAATGCAAGAATATCACCTTATTTTCATCAATAATATATCTAATCATCAATTCAAGAAAAACATATAACAAATTAGATTTGTATTAAGTACCTACAAGGCGGGGTCTTACAGAATTTTATGGTCTTTTGAGCTTGTGTAGACCAAATAGGGAAGGTTCAAAGTGTTGGTTGAGAGAGACAAGTGTGGGAAGGTGCATTTTCAATAAACCCTCACCAAATCAAGCAAGAGTAAGGGTTTGGTAGAAATGCATCTTGGAGGGCTCTTTGTGAGACAAAAATTATGGATTTGGGGTTTATGTGGGCTGGTTAGTGCTGCCCAATGGTGATTTGGATTTGAGAGGAAAAATAAATAGGGGTTGCTTTGTAAAACAAGCCTAATTGGCCTTGTAGGATAGCGTAGGAATATGTTTTTGAAGAAGTTGGTCCACAATGACCATTAGTGGATCTAAGATATGTTTAAGAGGACATTAATGGGTGTCTAGAATGGTGCATAGTTTGAGGGTTTGTCAAGTAGTTTGGAAGAAAAGTTCAAAATACTGAGTCTACACACCTATTAGAGGAATAGTGAAGTTGTGAAGAAGTTCACCCTTGATAGGGTTGTGAGGTTTTCAAATTTGTTTGTGTCAGTCTTAATTGTGCTCTGGCTCATGCAAACTAAGATTAATGGCATAAAAGATGGCTTTCTATTGAATCCTAAAGGATTTTCCTTCTGTAAATTTTACAAACCCATTGGTTAAATGGTTCACTTAGAATTTTAAGCATCCAATAAGAATAATTTGTAGAGCTCCAATGCATTCTACGATAGTTAGGGTTTTTAGAAGTACAAGAACAAGTAAATACATCTATGACCGAAATTGACTCAATTTGTGATTCTAGGGTTTATAGTTGTAATAAACTAAGTTCTAAGATTGAAATTTCCTAGTTAGGGCATGTGTTCTACTATCTTGAATTGTTCTAAATTTCCCTAGTTGCCACCTAAAAGATTTTAAAACCATAGAACCTGTCATTATAAAACCCTAACTATTCCAAATTCAAACTATAATCATGAGTCCACAAAAAAGTCAAATCTCCTCTTCAAATTCAAAGATAACATTAAATGAGGACTTAATTGTCCAATTTCTAGGCTTGAATCTATGAAGAAAATTAATATTCATGGTCCCAATGTTGTGGATGGCATAGTGGATGATGCTTGTGCATGTAGAGATGCAAAAATCCTCATGTTTGGTTGGTGATTGTTTATTCATTGGCATGGGAAGAGGAATTCAAAGGTCCCAATTTCAAATGTGTGGACTTATGACTTGGGGAAGTTAGTAGTACCCAATGTGTTTATGGATGTAGATTTACTCAAAGTCATTGCAACCAATTATGATGAGAATGTAAGAGTGGTAAGGTTTCCAAATGGTGGTGTCTTGATTAGAAATGACAAGACCTTCATCTTAGAAGTATTTCAATTGAACCTAGATGCATGTAAAACCATTGATTTTGAAATTTTCAAGCAAAAAAATCAACAAGATAGGAGTAGTTTAAGGGATTACTAGTTTCCTAAGTATAGGATAAAGGGTTATGATAGGAAGTCTATTAGAATCCCTCCTAGTGAAGTGGAGCCCTTAAAATTAGATTCATTTGAAGACTATTTCATCATGACTTATTATGCTTTGTGGCAAGTCCTTGGAGGGGAATCACAAGACAAAGTTCCTATCAATCTAGAATGTATATGGCAATGGACATTCATTATCCACTTGTTAATGGTGAGTTTGATTTTGTAACTTATGTTACAAATGTTATTCATAGGAAATTATTGGAGATCAAGAAGAGCAGCAAGATAATCACTTTCGGATGTTATTCCTTTCTTTTCCACATGTTCCTATATGCAATCTAAAAGAGGGATGGAGTCCAACACTCCAAATTCATGCAAATTATGGTAAAGGAAATCCCATTCCAGTTGAATATTGGACACACATTTGGGATAAGAATTGTGGGGAGGAAAACTTTGTTATTTTTGAAAATCATTTTACAAAAAAGTTGCTCACTTTTGGGAGTTGTAGATGTCAGACTGCAGAAGGAAATTTTTGACTTCTTAAGGCCAATGGAGAGGAGGCCAAAGTTGTGGATCCAAAACAATTGGGGAAATTATTATCTCCATTCAAATTGCACTGTTTTGAGGGTATATGGGTGCCCTATTGGACCACACTTTTTGCCAAGGTGTGTGCCTTATAGAGTGTCATTCTTAGAAATCATATCGAAATTGAGTGAAACTGACAAGTTTTATCTTGGTGGGCAAAAGAAAGGCTAATTTTTTATATACATCACATTTTTTGTTGACTTCAATTTAGATAGAGAAGGATTAGATAAGATATACCCTATATTAAATAAATATAGGATGGCTCAATAAATTGCAAGAGCCTTTGATCCATATGAGTTTATTAAAATAAAAACTTCAACATATCAACACCAAGTGTACTTCAGTGAAGATGTAATTAGGGACTACAAAGATGACAAGGTGGTAAATGAAATAAAAGTAAAATGGACTGCTTTCAAAATGCTGAAGAGGCTAAGGTCAAGTAGATTTCCAATTATCAAGGAGCATATGCGAAAATAAGGGACCCATTTGCAATTATTAAAGCAATCTTACAAAACATTGATAAGATAATTGGGAAGGCCCTAGCTATAGAAGAAAGGCCTACATACCAACCTCCAATTGATCCATTTTTCTATTCTTTAAAAATAAGTCCTAAGGGGGATGTAATAAGAGAGCCTACTCATAAATCTCCCCCTCATGCAGTGACACCACCACCATCTCCACATCAAGCACCTCTAGCCCCTCCTGATGTAATTATTCTAGATGATCCTCTACCTTAGGATCCACCATAAAAAATGAGAAATATTGATCAATCACCATTGGTTGATTATCCCATTGGTCCTGATGAAGATGATGAAATTGAAGTGACCAATGAGGAGGTGAATAGCGAAATGCCTCCCCTGAAAGAAATCAAGAAATAAGGTTTCCTGAAAATAGACTTGGTACAAACATTATAGGGGAAGGGACAACACTAATGTCATCAAAGAGTTGGCTTGATAACAATTTATTGATGATAGTGAGTTTATAAAGACTCAAGAGCCTAGATACTTTGTCATCAAAACAAGAAAGGATGAGTTCCAAAGGATTCTTGAACAAGCAAAAGCAGATGTGTCCATAGAAACATATAAAAAAGTGAAAATGAAGGTACTAGCATAGATGAATTTCAATGCTAGGAATATTACCCTAGAGTAGGGGAGGAAAATAGTGAGGAATAGTGGAATACTACTACTCCCTGAATGGGATATTGCTTCAACTATTTCCTGACACTTTCACGATGTAGTATCAAGAGATTTTTCAATCAGAAGATTAGGCATATGCTGCAATCATAGGATCAGGGTTCAATCCCAAGTGGGAAACTCTTGCTATTTGATCCCTTTCCCCAACATCGATAAGCCACTAGTCACAAAAGAATCCCAAGATGTAAGTGGAGGCTTGGCGATAAAAAGAGTATCTAACACCTTTGTTGTTGAAGAAACCAAACTAGTAGTTGATACCGCTAAGTTTAGCAAGGCCACTGCAGAGGCTTTGCAAAATAAATATGATAAGTTGTTGGAAGACCAACTTGCACTCATAGTAGAGTAAAAAAAATTGAAAGTGAAGGAGATCCAAGCTACAACTTCTCCTCCAACAAGTGCGTAGGTGACAAGGTATTCTTTTGCACCACCATCTTCTAATATGATCAGGGAAAATGAAGAGCTTGAAAAGAGTAGATCAAGGCGCTGGAGGAAAAATTGAAAGATATTCAAAGTGGCCAACATGAAAGTATGTTTCATGTTGTGTCAAATGTTTTGGTAAATTTTATGTCCAAAGTTTTGAGAACAATAGAGGTTGTCCATAAGGATTACTCCCAACTTGTGAAGGTGGTAAAAATGATAGAAAAGGTTAAGGAGAAGATTAGGGAATTAATGAATAAATGGGTCCCCATATTAAATGCATTGCAAGGAATGTACAAGAGATCTACAAATGAGCCTAATCCACCAGAGGATATTTTCTAACCTGTAAAATGGTTAAAATGGTAGGGGAAATGCAAGGATACATAGATCAATTGGCAGAAAAGGAAAAGACAAGGATAATTTTTTTTGAAAATAGTGAGATTAGAATTATGCTTGATTTCAAAAATGAGGATGGAGAAATAAAGGAACACCTTCAATCAAAATCTCAATTCAAGGCAATAACTCCTACCTTGTCTTTCTTTTTATGTGGTGATAATAAAATTGATATTGAGATCCTTAAGAGTTATATGGATAAATTGATGGATACAAATCAACTTCTTGAAGATTTTGAGGATAATTCAAAATTTATCTAAGTATCCTTGTTATGTCTAGTATTGATTTACTCCTTGTATACCAATTGCCATTAGAAATAATGTTAGAGTTTGCAGGAAAGAACTTATCAATTAAATGCAGATTTAATTTGAATACACAACATATTTAGTAATAAATTGTAGCAAGAAGACAACACAAAATTTAACATGGTTCACCCAAATTTGGGCTACATCCACCAATAGAGAGTCCAACATATAGTAATCTTCTAGCAAATAAAATTTACAAAGACTTGCAACAACATTTACCACTACTGAGTTTTACCAATCCTTTGTTGTGAGTACTCACAGCTTCTCCTGTATTCTTCTAGCTACTAAACCATGACCTTTTGTTCACATTTTTCATGCCCAATAGTCACAAAAACTCAAAACTATGTTTCTATTCATCTTCCCATGCATGCACAATTTCTTGGAATCCAAACGTGACTTTTGGTTTTCCTTCGTGCAACCAATAATTCTTTGTTTTTGGCAATTACATATAACTATTTTCCACCACTTTTTAATTTTATTTTAAATATTTACAACTGTTCATTTCCATCATTTTATTAATTGTTTTTAATTGTACTTTTAAATACAAAAGTGTAGAAAATTATTTATTAAAATAATGGTGAATAATTTAGGGAAAATTAAATCATCGAGTCTGATCAGGCTCCATAATACAACAATATCCTACTTGGAGACTGATCAAACTCTACAACATACCATCTCCTACTTGGAGACTAATCATAACACCAATTCCCTTGCAACTCCCACTAGAAATTAGCACCTTGGACCCTGTTATTTTGATTTAATTTTAACCTTGAAGTCCAACCGAAGCTAAAGAGGAGCTCAACTTCTCCCTTTTCACTACCAGGTAAGTGCACAAAGTTGAGTCCACGAAACATGGAATTTTTTGCCTTAACCAAAAAATTGAAATCAGCATTGAGGAAACGGGATCCCACTTTTTAAAACTTGGGATCCCGTTTCCCACGGGGCTCAGAACCAAAGGAAAAGGAACGGGATCCCGATTTTCACAAAATGGGATCCTGTTTTATATTGATATTTAAAAAAAAAAGAAGACAGATTTCACTGCTCAGCGGACGGGACCCCGAGTACTGGTGACAGTGACCCCCACGATCAGCAACAGGTACCCACCTACATGCCATTTTTTTGCATTTTTCTATTTTGAATTGAAATTTTGAAAAAAATAAGTTAATTTAGCATGTTTTTTTAAATTTATTTCATGTTCTAAGCATTTTTTTAACTGTTATAGTAGAATTGAATATTTGTAAAAATAGACGAAAAAATGCAATGAAACTTAAAGTTTTTTTAATAAAAATGAAAAAATGAACCTTGAATTGTGTTTTCGAAACAAAATTTAACTATTGAAACTTAAATTGTTTGATTAAACCCAAAAAAAATTGATTTGAAAGCCTAATTGAAAGAAACAAAAAAGTGCATTTCAAAACCTAGAAATTGAAATGAAATAAAAACATTGCATTTACAAATCTAAATAGAAGCTTTTTGAAACCACAATTCAAATCAAGCGAAAAAATTGGATTTAGAAAACCCTAGTTTGATTGAAGCGAAAAATTGCATGAAAAACCCTAATTGTTTAAAATTGAAACCCTAAATTGAATTGGAACAAAAATTTATTTAAAACCCTAAATTGGAGTCCAGAACAAAGTCATTTTGATTTTGAAAACTAGGTAATTTAGAACTCAAAAATCGATGCATTGCTTAAAATGTTTTAAATTTTATCTGCTTTGTATGGAAAAAGCGAGATATATTAGGCACAGTTTCAATATTAAATTATAATTAGATTAGAAATCAATATGTTAAAGAATAGTTAAAATTCATAAGGACATCTTGATGTTTGTTTTACCAAATTTAGTTAGCAAATTAAGTAGAAATCTAAACCGCAGTACAATCGATTCAATTGACACTAACGCAAGTCTAAGAAGTGTGAAGAGACCGCAAACTTCACTACAAGTTTGTAAACCTAGACCCTAAACTGTAAAATCTAAACCCATAACACTAAAGCATTTGAAATTTATGAACCCTGGACCCTAATCTTTCATTGGACATACCTAAAATTATGTAGGTTCAATGTCAAGAATGGGTCTATTTGGTAGATTTATGAAAACTATTTTGAATATCTAGAATGCCATAAAAGTTTAATTATATAATTCAATTGGAAACACTTGGGTACATATATATCGTATGAAATTTAAATCTAGGAAGGTGTCTATCATATAGGCGAGTTGATAATACACATGGAAAGAGGTTTGTATGGGAATATATGTATTAAGAAAAACATACCACATGACCTCTATAGGATTTTTAAGATGTGATCCTAGATAATAATCTACCCATCCTCAATCATAATGGATTCTTTAGCAATTAAGAGAGATTCAATAACCATAAAATTACCTATATTTTGATACTATATAGATTTATGTGGAAGGATAGAAATGCATCAATAAGGAGACCAAGATGGAACCATTTAACACCTACAAGGTACACCTATTACATGGGAAAGGGAGGAGGTGCATGATGATAGTTTGGAGGAACTACATGCTATTATTACAATTTAGAGAAATAGGAGGATTGATTCATATAAAGAAATATAATTAAATATTTATATTATTTAATATATTATATTTAATATAATATATTAAATAATATAAAATATTTAATATCATAAAATATAATATAAGATTACAATTAAGGATAGGTAATGCCACAATTTACTTGGGGTTTTAATGAGGAATAGGCTTAAGATTCAATTAGGTTTGTAGTAAATAGTTAGGTTACAATTAGGAATATATAGTAAATATTAATATAATTATAATACAAATATAAATTAATTTAAATATAATATAATATAGGAATACATTTAAGATTAGGTAAAGGTTATAATTTAATTAAGTTTCAATTAGGTTTGCAATTCAATTAGGATATGGTTAGGGGTGTGGATCATTTAGCATTCTACTATTGTTAGAGTATGGGTTACATTTAAGATTATTGTTATTTTTGTGATATGTATAGATTGATTCATTTTAACATCATGATACTTTTTTTTATTAGAGGGGTAAACACTTTTGACCCAAAGCTAGATGGAACCAATGAGGCTATATTATGACTAAATTTGGACCTCACTAGACATCTAGATCCCCTTAAGCCATCCTATCACCTTAAATCGTAAATCAATTTCTTAAGGGGTCCCAATATGACAAATTTCTTAAAGGGATCAAAGAAGTTCTTAAAATCTGGTGAAGTTGCCCAAGGCAACCAAATTTAACAATAATAAGATTGTGCAAGATTATAATATGAATGAGATTTCATGATCTAGGTTGGTCAGTTGAAACAAGAGTAGATCTCAATCAACTATTCCACAAGAAAATGTTCTTCACTAACTTGCAAGTTCATTAAATATTCCAAGGGGCACCAAAACTTTACCCTAAGTTTCGTAAACCCTAAACTTTGAACTCTAAAATCTAAACCCTAAACACTAAACCATTCATTTTGTCCTACCCAACACCATAAAGTGAAATTTGGTTGTCTTAGGAAAATCCACCATATTTCATGCCCTTATGCCATGTAATTTTGTCCTAGGATCTTACTACATGTACATCCCCTTAAGTTATCCTATTACCCTAAACCTTGAACTCTAAAGTCTAAACCCTAAACCTTAAAGCCATCATTTTTTTAAAGGCTCTTAATATAATTTGGTTGCCTTGGGCAACTTCACCAAATTTTATTCATTTGAGCCATGTCATTTTCTCCTAGGACCTCACTAGACGTAAATCCCCTTAAGCCATCCTGTCACCCTAAATCGTAATTCAATTTTCTTAAGGGGATCACAGAAGTTCTTAAAATTTGGTGATCAAAGTTGCCATCATGATCTAGGTTGGTCAATTGAAACATTTGAGTAGATATTAATCAACTATTCCACAAGAAAATGTTCTTCACTAACTTGCAAGTTCATTAAATATTCCAAATTCTAAACCCTAAACCCTAAACACTAAACCATTCATTTTGTCCTACTCAGGATCATAAAGTGAAATTTGGTTGTCTTAGGAAAATCCACCATATTTTATTCCCTTTTGCCATGTAATTTTTTCCTAGGATCTTACTACATATATCCTTAAAGTTATCCTATTACCCTAAACCCTGACTCTAAAGTCTAAACCCTAAACCCTATAGCCATCATTTTTCTTAGGCTCTTAATGAAATTTGGTTGCCTTAGGCAACTCCACCCTATTCCATTCCCTTATGCCATGTATTTTTTTCCTAGGATCTTACTACATATATCCTTAAGTTATCCTATTACCTAAACCCTAAACTCTAAAGTCTAAACCGTGAAACCCTAAAGCCATCATTTTTCTTAGGCTCTTAATGAAATTTAGTTTGCCTTAGGCTTAACACCATAAATTTCATTCCCTTGTGTCTGTTTTTTCCTGGGATCTTACTACATATATCCTTAGAGTTATCCTAAATCCACAAACCCTAAACTCTAAAGTCTAAAGCTGTAAACCCTAAAGGCCATCATTTTTTCTTAGGCTCTTAATGAAATTTGGTTGCCTTAAGGCAACTCCTGAAATTCATTACCTTATCACCATGTAATTTTTTCCTAGGATCTTCTGCATGTAAATCCTTAAGCTATCCTATTACCCTAAACCCTAAACTCTAAAGTCTAAACCCTAAACCCTAAAGCCATCATTTTTTCTTTAAATTCTCTTAATGAAATTTGGTTGCCTTCAACAACTTCACCAAATTTTATTCATTTGAGCCATGCCATTTTCTCCTAGGACCTCACTAGACGTAAATCCCCTTAAGCCATCCTGTCACCCTAAATCGTAATTTGATTTTCTTAAGGGGTTCCAATATGAAATTTCTTAAGGGGATCAAAGAAGTTCTTAAAATTTGGTGATCAAAGTTGCCCAAGGCCCAACCAAATTTAACAATAATAAGATCCTGCAAGATTATACAATATCAATAGTTAATTGTATTTTCATTCAAGTAACATGTGCCTTAGACATATAAATGAGGCTTACATATAATTTTATCATCCTATTTCAATTATTTAAGGTCATTTATATTGAATGGTTTAAAGGTATTTCCTAAACATATATCTTACATCTTGAAATTACAAATCTAATGCAGGTTCACTCATATCTTAAAGATCACATGGATCCATTCAATAATATTCGCAATCCACCTCCACACCATCCATCTCCAACACCTTCACCTCCACCTCCACCCACTCCACCTCGTAACCCCCCACCTCCACCACCTGAAATCAATGAACATGCTCTTTTGCAAGCACAAATCAATGCTTCTGCTAGAACCATCCAAGATCAAATCAACATTATTCAAAATGAAGAATGTGTGGCACCTCCTGTGAGGATGTTTGCATCTAGGATGCAAACCCTTGTTAATGTTGTCAGGGCTATGGATGGGATCATATATGAGCATCGACAATGGCTAGAGGGAGGAGGATAACTCCACGATTTTTTGAAAAGGAAACATAAAGGAAATGAAGATCTATCACAGTGAGAGCCATAATAGTTTATAGAATTAAAACAATGATCTTAAATAGTTATGAATTTATAAATTTGGTGAGCGATGGATATTTTACATTAATGATGAATTTATAAGTTGGTTCAAATGGATATTTTTAGTGACATGAATTTATGATTTTGGTTCTAGATGGATATTTTTAGTGACATGGATTTATGAATTTGGTGGAATTTATGAATTTGGTGGAATTTATGAATTTGGTGGAATTATGAACTTATAATGAATAGTATATAATAGTATATATTTTATGACTATCTACTAGATCATGATTCCTCACGTTGAAAAATTATTAATATATATATGTGTGTGTGTTAGACATAAAATGAGATTTTTTGTGAATGTTTCAAGTTTATTGTTTAGTATGTATGTGCATGTATTAAAAATTTGCATATGTAGTTCTTAAATTTTGAAATTTGTATGTATGTACATAGTTTAGTTTAATGATTTGTACGCATGCAAATTGTGCATCATATTTTTTATTTTAAATGTACATGTACATACATTTAATTTTGAATTTTGTATGGACATGCTCTTGGGTTGAACAATCAATGTATATATATTGCATTTCAATTAAATATATGATCTTAATATATATGTTGCTCATCCTATTTCAATTAAATATATGATCTTAATATATGTATGCACATGGACTATTTTGTATGATTTAATGTAGGTGCACATTTATATCGAGCATATCATGGATGATTTTAACATTGATGATATCATCAATCCACCACCTCGACCATGACCCGAGATCGAGTCCCCCCCCTCCACCTCCACCTCCACCCTCCCCCCTCCCCTCCCCTCATATGCCACCTCCGGCACCTATGGCATCGATGAAATTTCAGCTTGAGAGCATGAATAAATGATCAAGTTCATCCTTACAAAATCAAATCAATCTATCTTGAGAGTCAAGCATTGATTCCTCTATCAATGAGGCGTTTTGCATCTGTGTAAAGCGTGTTGATTCCATCAAGATGATGGGTCACGATCTTGATGCATCGTGAGATAGAGAACAAATGAGACATTTTTATTTTGATGGTCTCTCTTACAAACAAATATTAGACCAAAATAGCGAAGCCCATCCTGGCCCCTACTTTCTTGACCCCATTACCCGACAACCCATTCCACCCAACAAATCTTGAATATCCATGAGGTGGTGCATACACTTGCAGATGATTGCACATTTTTGGAATCGATGGTATATGGTTTTTGATAGTTCCCCACATGCTAATTGGGAGTGCCCATTGTATTTTTTGAGAAAACTATATGTAGAGTTTATTTTGGGGCAAAATCCCAATTATTTTGATTTTAGATCATTTCAGGGTGTTGGTGGCGGCATGCCACAACAGAGATTAGGGGCAAGGGTTGATCCCCGATGCCCCGTGCATGCACAACCCCTTGTTGTTGCTCCTGGTCCTCCCATTCCTGCACCTATACATCATCAAGCTTTGGTCTCAACATTAGGTTCCCTTAGTACACTCGCAGGAGACCTTGATCAGCACGCTTCTACGATAGCGAGTGGGGAGCATAGAGACGATGATGATGATGGAGGATTTTTTTATGGAGCTGATCCGAGTACCACTCCAGGAGTGTCGAGACATGTCCCCCATATATGTACTAGTTTTCATCAAGTATGCTATGGACCTGATCAGGCCACACCTAGTTCAGGTGGACGGGGAGATTGTGGTGGTTCATCTGGTTGCATCAGTTCATTTGTAGAGTTCCTCATATTAGAACATCACCCTAAGGACACTACAACACAAGTATAAATATGCATCTAGATGTATGTTCATTTTATAATAATTTTTATGGTTGTATATATCAAAGAAAAGTTTGTAATACATTTTAACAATCAAATTGTTTGGTGTACAGATGACACTAATGATGCAAGGGCAATCATTTGTTCCACGAGTACATACATCGACACCGGTCATACTTGGCAACCCTTATGGGGTATTTTGATTTCAATTTTAAAAATTATATATGAAATCATAAATTATTTAACTTGAGTTTTAAATTTATAATTGAATCACATATATGTTTCAAATATGTTCATGTTGGTTTTAGGTGAGTCAATGGCATCGTCGATTCCTCCTGAGGCATTGTCAAGCACTCCTCCACTATCGAGCGTCATAGATCAGGGGCAGGTACATTCATATTGTAAATTTGTTTAAAGTTTACATTAGTATAGTTACAATTTTATGAGTTTTGAATTCACTAGATATATGAAATGCATGCATGCACACTTGTAAATATTATAAACATTAAATGTCTATGTACATGTATGTCTAGGTTGATACCACAATAAGAATGGGCATTGGGCAAACATTTGATGTTGCAGTTACTCGTGAGGCCACTAATTTCCAGGTTGTTTACAAAACTTTCTACACAAAATGTGCAAACTTGAATATATATATAAACCTAATTCAATTGTACATGCTTTAATTTTGATCTTGTGGGACTTTGTTAGTGCAACTTTCAA
>VDFB02293057.1:0-16703 GCA_007258455.2 Sequoia sempervirens | reverse complement strand
CTTAGTTTGCATGAGCCAGAGCACAATTAAGACTGACACAAACAAATTTGAAAACCTCACAACCCTATCAAGGGTGAACTTCTTCACAACTTCACTATTCCTCTAATAGGTGTGTAGACTCAGTATTTTGAACTTTTCTTCCAAACTACTTGACAAACCCTCAAACTATGCACCATTCTAGACACCCATTAATGTCCTCTTAAACATATCTTAGATCCACTAATGGTCATTGTGGACCAACTTCTTCAAAAACATATTCCTACGCTATCCTACAAGGCCAATTAGGCTTGTTTTACAAAGCAACCCCTATTTATTTTTCCTCTCAAATCCAAATCACCATTGGGCAGCACTAACCAGCCCACATAAACCCCAAATCCATAATTTTTGTCTCACAAAGAGCCCTCCAAGATGCATTTCTACCAAACCCTTACTCTTGCTTGATTTGGTGAGGGTTTATTGAAAATGCACCTTCCCACACTTGTCTCTCTCAACCAACACTTTGAACCTTCCCTATTTGGTCTACACAAGCTCAAAAGACCATAAAATTCTGTAAGACCCCGCCTTGTAGGTACTTAATACAAATCTAATTTGTTATATGTTTTTCTTGAATTGATGATTAGATATATTATTGATGAAAATAAGGTGATATTCTTGCATTTAATTTTTCAGACATTATGTTCATTGTCACTACCATGAAGGTGGAATGCACTCACCTATTGTGGAAAGAAAATTGAAATTTTAAATGGATTATTATATAGCTAAAGTAGAAAATATTTAGTTAACAGATTTATGTGATATCCAATTGTTACTTATGACTATGTTGGTATGGTGCAAGAAGGTAACGGTGATAGCATGGGAAGGGTGAACCATCAAGAGAAAATAAAAAGACTTTTCTTGAGGGAAATTAGAGTGTCAATATGAGAAGGGAAAACCTTCGAGTATATTGAAAGACATCTCATTGTGATCATGAATTGGACATTCTTTCTTGGGCTTAGAAACGAGTTAAGTTAATATGATGGTAAGTTAAGGTGGTGTGGGTTGTTATTAAAGGGATAATTGATTATGTGAATGTAAGTGGGTCTAAAAGGTTGGGAAGCTAATATTCTATTATGTATGTGTGTATTTCATCTGATTATTAACTATTATTTGTAAATTTTGAAAGCTAATATTCTATTGAAAATAGAGGGCTTATTCATGGGCATAACATTTGTATCAATTTTATGTATAAATTTGAATATGGTTTGTGTAGTAGGTAAGGTGGTTGCACCTTAATGTGTATCAAAGGAAGAAACAAGAAAATAACAGTTCAGAATTAGCACAAAGAAGCTAATCTACCACTAGTTTTATAGAAGAACCTAATCTACCACTAGTTTTTTTAAGAATACTTCTTTTCAGTGTTTCATAATCAATAATAGCTATTTATCAGCTATTAACAAAAGTAGATGGATTCCCAATAGAAGGCCACTAGTATTAGATTTTAAGGATTAACCATTATTGTAGTAATACAGATGTAATAAAATAAAAACAAAAACAAAAAAATTACTTGTAAGATCGCCTTCATCTTATACACTATAAGATCATTACAATGGTATTGCAGATGAATAGTCAAACACTTTTTCATCATATTTTGTAATATTCAACGTATCTTAAGTTCCAAGAGCTGCATCTGAATGAAAGCACCAAAATCTATCATCATTAACAGGTCCATTTTTACCCTCTGATCCCTTCTCCATTTCGCTACCCATTTATGGTTTCTAGAATAGTCTTGAACGTACAACAACCAACAACTTGCTTCACTAGTGACACATTGAGCTTAGCCACATTGGTGTTTGGATCTGGTAGGGTAAGTTAAGTTTAGCAGTTAAATCCCTACCATATGAAATAAATGAAGACTCTGTTGCATTCTTGTCACATCTTCCTGAGATCTGATTCTCCCAAATCTCGCTGCTTAGTTTCTTAGAAAGTGACCCGAAGTGAAGGGAAGTTGATATATGGTAGGAATGCCATTAACTCAGTCGTTTGCAGATTTGTAATACTCAAGTCACTTCTTGAATGTCATTAAATGACCGCACCCTTGTCAATGGAGCTGTTGACGTGCCATTCACGGTAATGACTCCATCTCTTTGACCATTCTATCACGTCCCCTCCATAAGTTGTAAAGACGCCACCATTTAATGTTTCTTTGCCTGTGATGAATGAATTTCCATTATCATGCAGATCGAGTAAGGAAAATTATGTACTTCCTACGCATTAAATAATAATAACAAAAACAACCATCTTGAGGAAGTTGTGATGGTCGGTTAGGCAATAAGTGTTCATGGTCGGTTTATCTGTAGCCATATTTTTATATGGACAATTCAATTCGCAAGATTTGGTAAAAGAAAGAGTTAACTTAGATAAGGAAAAAAAGAAAAGAAAAAACAAAGCAATACAGAATATAAAATAAACTTTCCACGCTTGAGACCATCCCTGCCTTCTACTGTATTTCTTCCAGATGATTCTCTGCTAACAAAAAAAAGAGACACAGTAAGCAATAGAGGTTTCAATTGTAGCTCAAATTCCCTTACCCCAAAGTCGCAGCTTCTCCCATACTCAATGCTAAAACTCTAATGCTAAAATTCAGCAGTAGAAAGGGGGCTCCTGACTCTCCAAATACTGTCGCTCTTCTCTAGTTCTTCCCCACCATGCAATGAAATTCAAAACTCAAAATTGGCACTGTACATATGAATTTTAGGAAAACTTGTCTCTTGCTCGTACACACATTTACTTGGCTTACTTGGCGACCACTACAAGTAAATGGACATGGGTATGAGTTGTATGTACAGAAAAAGAAGTAATCCCAACATAATTATTGCAGAAAATATGTCATTGATCACTTGTTCAGTGCGACCTTACAATAATGCCACTCAATGGTGTATGTAATGTTCTTATCAAATAAAATAAATGAGTAGATGTCAGCCTTGTCTTCACACCTGCATCTACAGAAAAATAATTTAGAATAGAATATAATAATAAAATTTAGTTCTCACCTGGGTTGAGAACAGTTTGGAAAAATCCGTCTCATTTTGATTTATGCTCAATACTATTTACAATATTCTTAGATATTTACCCTCTCGCGGTTGTTTAGGACTTTTGAAGATCACATAAAAGTAAAATGCATTAACATTACAATAAAAACTAATCAAAAAATTGGAGGAATGCCTTTTTACACGTCTCACCAAGGTCTTTTTAAGGCAAGTAGTTTTTATGACTTAAATAAGACAAAAATCAAAATACGTGTTACTTTTATATTAGAAAGAAAGAAAAAAAGCTTTTTTTTTTTTAGTTAGAAGATAATCATTACTTAATTAGCCGATAGGCTCTACTTCTGGGATCGCCAGTGCACACTCGGCCTACAAACCTGTCTCACGCTAACGGAATACCCTTCGCAGCTGCCGTTAAACAGTTTTCAGATCTGTCAAATACTTTTTGGCTCACTGGAAAAGTAGATTGAAAATATGACTTCTATTGTGTTTGGATGTGGCGCTCAAACCTTTGCCGACCTGAGGAATTTGGCAGCTGTTAATCAAAGGGCACAGATGTTGCACGCCTCTCATGTTGTTGCATGAGGGACAATGCAGGTCAGGAAACTTTGCATTGGATATACGACACCTTAAGGTCGATGTCTAATCTCAACAGAAAACAGCTCTCCTGGCTACATTCGTGCCCACCGCCCCCAACTTCCATAAATGCCCCGACTTTTTTACAGATGAAGGAACCATCGACCTCTGCCATTGAATAGGTAATTCGTCGCTCCCCTTCATGCACAATTTTTTTCAGTCTATATTTTTAGTCTTTTGCCAAATAACCTGTAAATACAATCCCATGAATGAGGGAGTGAATAATAGGCCATCCCGCCCTTCCCATTTCCATATGCTATATGCACAATATAATGGATGTGCTATCGGAGGTGAACAACTAAATGTACCTCTGTTGTGCGGTTCGTGGCACATTAGTGTGTTGCAGAAATTAGATAGCCCTTATTGGGAATCAAGATGAATATTTTATTTCATTTTTCTTCTAACGGCGTGTTTTCACACCACCATTTGCTTCTAGGGTTTTTTTCTTCCCCCCTTCTATCATGCGATATGGATGTTACTTTCTCTGGAAACGTATAAACTGCTTTCTCGGTACATAAGAGGTATTATCAATTTTTATTTTGGGCTTCTATTTGTAAGGATTTGTCACTGTCTAAAAATTTTGCACTTTCAACCACTATTTTGTTGTGCTGCTTGATCCTCTATTCTCTACTACAGAGTCACTATCACAAATATTTCACTTGCTCTAATTGCCTGTTGTCCCAAATTTTCTAAGGTTGATGCCTTTCTATACCAATCCCTCTTTTTCCCCATTGTTGATTTTGAGCTATCCCATCCTCATAGCATTGAATTGTAGTCTTATTTTTGTGGTTGAAATGTTGATTGTAATGCCCTAAACCAACTCACCAAAATGAACATGTGGAAACTAGTATTTCAGAGTAAGTTGTTATTTTCACATACCATACACAACATAATAGCTTCCGTGGTAACCACATATTGTCTTACACAACAACAAGATTGGCGGTATAGCAAGATCAGCTTGTGAAGTAGCTGTGCACCTTCTACACCAATACACTTAGCTTGCATAGCAATGCACTTCACTTCCACAACATATTGCCTGGCTAGCTTGCAAATCACTCTCTTGTACAACCAAGGGGTTTTGAATTACGTGGCTATGTCTTGATTGCTTGCACAACAAATAACTTTTTGTGCAATATTTACATTTTGTGGAGGAATAACTTTTTGTGCAGTATTTACATTTTGTGGAGGAATGTGCACAGGAACCCAGAAACACAAGACCCTCTATTGTACGTGATTTTCCATTTGGGTGTGGAAGAAATGCTCCTCATATTAGTAGCGAAATAATGAAGGAGTACCTCCGAGCCCACCCAAAAGGCAGAGTTGTGAATCCCAATTCTGAAGATGAATTTGAAGAAAAAGAAAAATCTGTGTAAAATCCAAATTTGTAAATATCCTCTAACGATCTGTGTGAAATCCGAAATTGTAAATACCCTCTAATGTACATAAAAACCTAAACTTAAGCATTTTGAGATTGAAAGTGTTACATATGTAAATATACTACTGATTTAAATAAAAGGAATAAAGAATCTTGTTTTAAATGCTTAAGAATTGAATTTTGAATTTATCTCTTGTACAGTTTTAGGTGGCTTTCAATACGGAAATGCATGGTGTTTTATGTTATTGAAAATTTAGCAAAGGCACTTGTTGTTATGCTTTGATGTATGTCCCTTTGTTATTACTGGATATTTGATACAGTGCACATTATTATAGTGCAACCCTATTTTCCAGATTGTTTCATTTAGCATCACCAATATTCTCCACAAGAACATTGTCCCTATTTAAAATGATGGAAATACCCTGTTGCCTTCATATACCAAGCCAATTTCTTCAATTTTGCATAACTCTCGCATGTTTGTGGATGTGATTTATCTCCTACACAAAAACCATGTACCATTTTATGCCCTTCAGTCTTCTACACAGATGTTTTAAAGAAGAACATAAGTTGAAACATTTTTACAATCCAACTAAAAAAGCAGTGTTGCTGGAATAATGAGTATATACAATCCACAGGGACCAAAGGTTTAACTGGCATCTTAGTAATAATGTTACTGACTGCTTCGATCCTTCATACAAATCAACTATATATGTAATGCAATTTCCAGCACATGCTTCCAAAGCTCTAAGCAATTTCCAGCACATCTGATCTCCAGGATTTCAAAATTTCAGAAAAATGCATTACTGTTTTATTTTATTGCAAATTTACCAAAGGCACTTGTTGGCAAGATTCATTTTCATGAAAAACCTCTGTAGACTATCATTTTCTATTTGACTATCACATGAGACTTTCATATAGGTTTATGATCTTGCTTTCAACCTTTGATGTTAGGACCACCACTATGCTGAGGACTGTCTTTCACAAATGATTGTCTCTTATCTTTTTTGAGATCACCTTTTCTCGTACTCTGTTTTTAATGCCTGCTTTTCCCTTAGAAGTTAAAACCTTCCCCTGTCTTCGAAAACTACTGAGACCTTGCAATTATTAATATTGTCTTGCCTGATCTTTATTGTTTGCTCTCTTTGATTTTCTTTTTGAACAAATCAGAAATCAGCAGATTTCTATGACTCCCTTAGAGACTGATTTGCTTAACAAGGCACCCAACAATGAGTTGACTGACTGTTAATAGAAAGCATAACTTAGGACAAACTTTGTAATCTAAGAATTTGTCTTGAAACTTGGTGGAACTGGTAAAGAGTTGATTTCATTAAAGGCTGTATTTCTCCCCAAACTTTACATAATAAAATATACATTTGTATTTAAATTTACTTTCATTATGTAATGTTAATTGTTTTAACTTCCACACCTTCGCAATCCTATCGGCGCTTTCCTTGAACCCCCCTGGGTGCAAGTGCTAGTTTATTCTGAAAGAGGCACGTATTCTTATCTAAGAAGTATTTATATCCTTATAAAGATAATTCAATTTAAACTTCTAAAACTAATTTCTCTATTTATAAAGTCTCTTTTTAGAAGGATGTGAATTTATATAGGATAGATTAATAGGTTAAGTTAATAAGATAAAATAATCATTTATTTATATATATAAAAAGATTAAATAATCAATTAAGTAAATAATAGTTGAACATGAATAAATTTAACGATAATAAATGAATTTGAAATTTATTATCGTGTTAATAATAATTGAAGTTAAGGAAGAGTAATTCTTAAAATTGCTATCCCTTTTCTTTTGTATTGTTGAAACTCATGAAAATGTAGATCCGTGTTTTACACAAAAGGTAGTTGCGCGATGTTGGATATAACTATATGTTTTAATTGGTAATGAATTGTTGGGCTCCTCGTATGCTAATAGTTTCATGTGGGTTCCTCGATACTACAACATGCAAATATAAATATAAAAGTAATAATAAATGATTGTACTATATATTATATGAGTGGTAATTTTGAATATTTTAATGGTAACGTATTGATTATCGTGAATAACATTAATATTATTAGTGAAAGTAGAATTTTTTTAAGAAATTATTAATGATAGCACTAGAAGACTTTGTATGAACATGGTGAGCCACATTGAATTTGATAGAAATATCAACTATAATTATAAGGTTAAATATTAATATCAACTATGGCTATTGGCATAGTAGTAATAATAGTAATATTAGTTACACTTTTTAAAATTAAGCTATTTGTGGGGGTTAATACTCCTCATGTTACCACTAATAATAATATTAATTTTAATCTCATTACTAATGGGAACTAATCTATATTAATGGTAAAGTAAATTAGTAATAATACGATTGCAATTAAAGGTTATTAATATTAAGTTGGTAAATTGGAAATAGTAAAAAGTTTCATTATTGGTTTCATTATTATGTAATAATGGGGTTGTGTGGTAAATAAGATAGCTATTAATAACTCTATACTTAAAATTAGACCCAATGATGACATCATGACATTTTAGGGAAATGTGAAGGGTAGACTCCTAAATTAAATAAAGAGCTTATTGGTGGTGTCATTATAAATAGTGCCAACTCTTCAAACACATTCGTAAGGGATTAAAAACTTCAATCTATAGCACACAACTATAGAAGTTAGACATCATGGATGTATAGGTGATTAAACTATGTGGAGTTCCTTCTCAAATACTGTTAGACCTTAGAAGTTGCTTGGTGCAAAGGTGGTTGTATATGTGCTAGGTTGCAAACCTATGTAAAAAAAATAAAAAATGTTGGGATATTCGAGCAAAATTTTGGGCATGACAAATTATACTACCCCAACAAATTTCACATTTTTCCACCATCAAACCTCTCAAATTCACTTTAATTCACACTTTTTCTCAACTAAGGCTTCATGCCCAATACCTCAAATGACCTCCCCTGCACACAACCACCATCCAAACACCCAAACCTACCTAAATCCCACCCATTCCACTGAGTTACAGAGGTTATAGAAGGTGGAATGGGTGTATTTGCATTTTAGATCAACAAACATTTGAAACCCCTAATTTCTAGCCGGTTATAGTAGTTTGATCCTGGAATTCTCCAATCTAAATAAAAACCTCTTAAAATCAACTCTAAAATGGTGTTAGAACCCTATGTCTATCAGAATTAATATGTAATTAAGGCATTGTAGCTATCTGAGCCATACAAATCCAAAGAACAAATATTTTTTCTAGAAAAGGAAATACAAAATTTGTGGGGCTATAATCAAATATTTTGTTCGTCAAAACTTCATCCCTCCGGTATCAGGGACATAAGCATTTAAGAACTCTTCCCTCCAAAAATTGACTGCTTACAGTGACTTTTAGTACTTGGCAGATTTGGGGTTTGCCTAAAACTTCGTTTTTACACTTTTGCTGCAGTGAGCACTTGACATTGCACTTTGACACTTTTTCTTTAAAAAGTAGCAGCAAAATGAACAAAAGTATCCCTAATAATATTACATACTAGATTCTGCTAGGGACTGACCCGGGTGACCAAGAATATGCCAAAGGAATCAGCTTCAAAACTAAACATTTAGACCATATTCCTGAAACTTGCACATTAAAACCTCCATGGTGCCCCTGCACCATACACCAAGCCTTGAAACTTTTCCAAGTCCCTTGGAATGTGATTTCGCGGGGTTAGTATTTGTATACATCTCTTTAGGGTTTCAAATTCTCCCTTTACCCTGATACTCTTGTCCTCTTTGGATCCCGTTTGCTCTTATCTCCATACTGCTTTGCATTGCTTAACTTGGTTGCTCCTTGCCAAGGTTCTCTTCTTGCAAACTGATATGCTCCTTGTATCTTGACTTTCTTTACATCTGAAACTAGTGTTGTTCTTGCTTGAACACTTGCCCTTTGTCCTTATTCGACTATGCTTCTGACTGCCTTTCCTTTCATCCTTGAAACATGCTCAACCTCTTCCAGCTATCCTTTCCAAATTCATGTACTCTTTTCACCACTTGTCTTCATCATTGCTCTTGAACTTTCTACCTCAAATATCATTGTACCCTCAATCTTGCAGACCTCTTTCTTGACTATACTTGTCTGTCCCTTCATTTTTTTTCCAATCACAGGAAAAACTATTGTCCCCACCACAATTTTATCTTACTTTTCCATCTCATTCTTACCCTTCACAAGGAATTCATCCTTGACTTTTGTTGCCTCAACCTTTGGCACTAAATCACCAACTTTGGTTTTCAATCTTAAACAATTCTCTAAACTTACTGTCCCAATACTTTTTTCCTTTGCAATGGTTTCCTTCACTTTTCTTTTGTCTTCCTCCATCTTTACATACTCTTTTCTACCAAACATTATCACCCTTGCCCTCCTTGACTAATCCTCCACATTACCTTGCAAAGGAATTAGTGTAAAACTATTCCCTTCATGCTTAATTTGATAATTTTTGCTTCTACATTCATTTATAGCATGCTTGTCATATTGCCATGGTCTTCCAAGCAAGACATGACAACAATTCATAGGCACAACATCATAAACAAATTTATCTTTGTAACCACCAATACTAAATTCAATCATTGCTTGTTCACAAACTAAGATAGATCGACTATCATTCAACCATGAAATCTGATATGGATTTTCATGAGGAAACTCTTTTAACTTCAACTTCTCTATCATTTCATTAGAGACGATATTTTCAGTGCAACTAGAGTCTACAACTACTTTGCATACCTTACCCTTGGATTTACATGCAGTCCTAAATAAAGCTTTTATTTGCATTGGTTCCTTCCCTTTGGATGTCTTCAACAATTGTCTTATCAACATCAATGATTCTCCTACCTCTGGAGTAGCAATATGGATGGGAGTGTTTGAGCTTTCACATTCATCTTTTGTACTATTTGAGCCCTTCTTTCACTTCTTCTCTCTTTACTTCAGTAGCATAGGTTTTTGGTGCTTCATATGTTGGGTTCTGACTAGAACACGTTGGCATCTTTCAACAGAAATCATGAACACTTCTCCGAATCTCCGCGGGCATAAATTGCCTTAAAGGTTAGACTTTTCTCTTCACCATACTGGCTGCCTTGTTCTTCATTGGGGAATTTTTGATGTGGGAAGGATCCTCTTTGGGTGCAACGCATACGATGGACTTAAGCTGGCATTTGCTGAAAAAACGGCATCCAGTGGCTGGCTGACGGTAAGCTGGATGTGGTTTTGCGGCGGTTGAAACAACATGCCGGTGAGGTACAGGGGCACTTTGATTTTAACGACTGCCGACACCGTTATGGGCAGCTTCGGTGCGGGGCGGAATTGCGGCGCCAGTTGCTGTTTTAGGACGGCGGACTTGCGGTGGCAGATGTTTGGGAGCTTGCGCTGGGCTTTGCCGGCCGTCCTATCACCAGCCGAGCTTCCATCCTGAAGCTGCTTGCTGCTCTCTCAGTATGCCGATTTCACGGCAGCAGTTCGCCGCCAGGTTTTGTTTTTCTATCCCTTACACTTCTTCTCATCGGTACCTCTTCACCTCAAAGTGGTTATCCATGGTTGCAATCAATCGAAGCTCCCCTCATCATTCAGTTTCCACCATACGCGGAATCCAGCGCTGTTATGCTGGGTTAGTTTTAGAAGCCTTGTCATCCTTTGTTCCTTAGGATCTAATGTCCCTTCATCAGCCTCTTGAAACTCTTTCTCTTCCTCTTCTTTTGTTTCACTCACATCACCCAACTTTGCACCTCTTCTCTAATTTGACTCTAGGGAAGCAAGCCTTGCTAAACAACATTATGAGACTCCAACAATCTAGCATGCCTTTCTCTTAAATCCTACAATTCTCTAGTAGTTGCATTAACCTTGGGAGGCATCTTGCCTTTTCAACTTCTACCTTTCTCTTCTTAAATCTGCAACTCTTCTTCCATAGATCTAGTACCTACGCTCTGAAACCAACTGATGCAATATAAGGAGGTCTTTTCCAAACTCAACACAATTTAGACTAACACAAAAAAAATTGAAAACCTCACAACCCTATCAAGGGTGAACTTCTTCAAAACTTCACTATTCCTCTAGTAGGTGTGCAGACTCAATATTTTGAACTTTTCTTCCAAACTACTTGAAAAACCCTCAAACTATGAACCATTCTAGACACCCATTAATGTCCTCTTAAATATATCTTAGATCCACTAATGGTCACGGTGGACCAACTTCTTCAAAAATAGGTTCCTACACTATCCTACAAGGCCAATTAGGCCTGTTTTACAAAGCAAACCCTATTTATTCTTCCTTTGAAACCCAAATCACCATTGGGAAGCGTTAACTAGCCCACATAAACACCAAACCCACAATTTTTGTCTCATAGAGAGCCCTCTAAGACTCCTTTCTACCAAACCCTTACTCTTGCTTGATTTGGTGAGGGTTTATTGAAAATGCACCTTCCCACACTTGTCTCTTTCAACCGACACTTGAAACCTTCCCTATTTGGTCTACACAAGCTCAAAAGACCATAAAATTTTGTTTCCCCAACAAATTTCACACTTTTCCAGCCTCAAACCTCTCAAATTCACTTTAATTCACACTTTTTCTCAACTAGGGCTTCATGCCCAATACCTCAAATGACCTCCCCTACACACAACCACCATCCAAAAATCCAAACCTACCTAAATCCCACCCATTCCACTGAGGTACAAAGGTTATAGAAGGTGGGATCGGTGTATTTGCATTTTAGATCAACAAACCCTTGAAACCCCTATTTTTTGGCCGGTTATAGTAGTTTGATCACCAAATTCTCCAATATAAATAAATACCTCTCAAATCAACTCTAAAATCATGTTATAACTTATGTCTATCAATTAATATGCAAATTATACTAATAGCAGCCTGTACGGAGCCATACAGATCCAAAGAACAAAGATTTTTCTTGAAAATACAAAAAAATGTGAGCTTCTCAATGTCTTTATTCAATCAAAACTTCATCCCTCCATTACATCAAGTTTCTCTAACATTTAAAGACTCTTTCCCTCCAAAAAAAAACTGAATTAACCACCAAAACTGACTTTTAAATTCCCATGACCGTTGGGCTTCCCTAAAACTTCATTTTTGCACTTTTTGCAATTTACAACTTTTTTCAACATTGCACTTTTGACACTTTTGCTAAAATATGAAAAAATAAAGAAAAAAAACTCCTAATTACATACTAGGTGGTCTATAAGGACCTTATTGATGACAAAATATAAGGCTCAACACTAAAACTAAACATTTAGACCATATTCCTAAAACTTGCACACCAAAACCTCCATGGTGCCCCTGCACCAATGAGTCGTTGATCATTGAGAAAAAATAAAAGATTTGATGGTTGCTAGCTATTTCACTTATTCAAATATTTTTGACATGAGTTGAAAAGATCCCCATCCAATAGAATTTCTCCATGCAGGATTACCTTTACACGTCATCATGAGACGTGTCATCAAGAGAGATGATAAAATAGGTGTCATATTGGCTATGTGGTAGCATTTTGTACTTCCATGACCTAAAAATATGACCGCTACAAAGAGCTCACAGAATTGTGGAATGCTATTAGATTGAGCCATATTTCATTCAATTGGTGCTTTTAAAATTCTTACATTTGATTTAAAACATCTCAAAACAATGAGAGACTAGCACACATTCCTTTAGTAGTCTTAAAACTTGACATGTATCTCTTTTCTACGCTTTTGCGAACCTTATACAAGCTTTCTTTAAAATGCCCCATAGAATGATAGAATACCAGTAAAATCATGCCACATGTTTGTAGTGTCGTAAATTATCACCCTTGATAATTTCACACTATTTCTCTCCCCCTAAATTATTGAGCCTAATTGGGTCCCTAATTTCCTAATTATGCATTCTATAGCCCATTTATACCACTTTTCGAGAGATTGCAATCATTGAACAAATGCAAGCAATTAATGTTATGCCCTTGATACATTGTGTCCTAGAAAATAGGGCCAAGACCCATATGCCCATGGGTGTATGGGTCCCCCTATTTTGTCAAGGACCAATTTTTAATATTTTGGAGTGGCCATCTTAACATTCAAAATTCAAATTTTAAATACTAGCTATTGAGATTCAATTCTCGGGAAATTAGAGAAATGCCTATAAAAGCCTATTTATTGAATCATTTGAGATCCTTCTAGCAAGAAAAATAAAACCATTGGTGAACTTATGATCAAGAGAAATTCAAGAGCAACATTTCAGAGTATTTTCGTACCAATTCAAGATCCTAACATTATGTCGAATTTTATGTGATTTACATGTGTTCATGTTATTATTATTTTGTGAAGGCTAACCACTTTTGTAGTTCTCCAAAGAATTTTCAAGCAAATCAAGCAAGCAAGATCCAATTCCTTGAAGTGATGTGTATGACTTTAGTCCTTCAAGGAAGCCATTGAACAGTGGTGAGTTGCAACACTTTATGATTTCATCATTCCTTCCTATCCATTATCATTTCATCATTAACATTGCCATTGTGGAAGTAGAAACACTTGCATGGGGTTTGACTACTACAAGCCCCTAAATGGCTCAAAAATTTCCCTCTCTTTTAATGTGCAAGTTCTAGGTTTGAAGAGGATTGAAGAAAGATTAAAGACAAATTGTTTATTGTTATATCTGAAGCCCTACATCTTGTCAAGCCATAAAAAACTAAACTACAAAATTATCTGATAACATTTTGATAACTCTACAATTGAAAATCAAAAGCTCAGATCTATCATCAGAGGACCCTAAAAGAAGAGGACACCACATTAGAGACCCATACACCCCTAGGCATCCCAATCTTCCTATGCATACTAAAACCAATTTTTTAGGACATGTACACAATGTCCTGCACTTTTGAGATCTGCTTGCAAACTAGTGTTTCAGTTTGTTATTTGTCAGTATCTTTCATTTTACATATTAGGCCATATAGTTTAATTAGGTTAATCATAGAAAATCATTTATAGATCATTCTCAGTCTCAATAGGATGGATATTTATGTCTAATCAGATCACCTTCATGGTTGAAATTCAATCTATTCACCTTGTTAGTCTCCATCTCAATGAAATAATAGAAAATTTTACAACTTCCCCACCATTTCAACCCTACATTTACATACTAGACTTAGAGTTCTTTTTATTATTTCATTTTGTTGAACCTAACTTGTTAACATTACATACCTTTCAAAATTTAATCCTAGATCTAAGTTTTGCATTGCATTATTTTGAATCTTACATTTATGGTTTCACTTGTGCATCATAAAAGACAAAAAAAATAAAAATTGCATCCCATATTTAATCATAGGTTACATTAGGATTCATTTTAGTCACCTAGATCAAATCTACATTGAAAATTGAATTCATAATTGGCATTTGAATTGTTATACATTTGAACTTGCATCATATTGTCTTAAATTGAGAGAATTCTAGAAAAATGCTCATTTATAGACCTGTTTGTTCACAAAATCAGAACCTTTAGACATCATAATAAACATTCAACTTTTGAATTTTCAAAACCCCTATAAAGGACTCAGGTGCCCTAGCATACTTGTGTCCTTGTACACTTGCATTATCCAACTTTTCCACACTTCTATGTCTTTGTGTCTTCATTTTGTTTTTGCTTGCATAATTTTGTTTTGACATTCTTAATTGCATTCAATTAGGCATCTTCATTTAGTTCAAAAAAGTAATTAAAAGTGAAAAAAATGCATTATTTAGTTTTAGAAATGCATTAAATCACCATTCTCAAATTTAGGCATCTTAAATCAATTAGTTTGTCCAATTTACATAAGAAAATTGTATTCAAAATTATCATTTATTTTTCACATACTTCTATACATTTTCACTGATATAAATTAGGTAAACTCTAGAAAATTATTCACTATTACAACTGTTTGCAAACAAAATCAGAATCCTTAAGCAGTATAATACACAAAAAAAAATTGAAATTCCAAATACCCTATCTAGGACTCAAACGCCCCTGGGTTCCTTTGTCATGTTATATGTTCATAGCCCAACTTCTTGTGATAGAATACTCTCAATAGCCTTTGTTTGGATTTATTATTTGATTCTCAGACACCTATTAAATAATAGTCTAAAACATATTGCAAAATCTCATATCATCACGGCTTGGTGTTTTTGTAAAGTTTGGATGTCCTTGAAATCCTTGGTTGATGTTGTGGACACTAATTTTGGGTGTCCAAGGGTTCTCTAACTCTTCTAGGTTTTTTCACCTAGAAGGAGAGAAGTGGGCCCAAAATGCTAATGTCTACACTCAAGATTAATGTAAAAGGGATGCAATGTATCTAAATGTAATGTACTAATGCAATAAACTGAAAAAGAAATGATTTATTAATGCTAAACCTAAGAAATGCAAAGTGTTGGAAAACATAGTGATGTATGCAAAAACACCTAAGAATGCAAATAAATGATGATAGAATTAAACAGAACTGGAGAGGTGCACCTAGAATTTGAAGTCTGATGTAGAGAGACTCTAGAATCCTACAAAGTTGATGGAAAATGTTGACTAGGACACTTACACCAAGTTGGGCAACTTTGTCCAGGTTTGGGGAAAATCTATCAGAACAGGAATCTACCAAATGGGTACTCAAAAATGTAAAAATCAATTTTTTAGGCCTGGCAGTGGAACTAATTCGCTATAGATGGTGACATAGTCCACTTGGGAATTTCTAGAATTTTTGGGACATGAGTAGAAAATTAGATCCCAGGAAAATTAAAATTATTTTGATTTTTGTGCCCAGTGGGACTAAGTCACCCCAGGTGGCGACTTGGTCCCACCAGGTAAATTTTACTAGGTTTAAGAAATTAAAGTGCATTAAATAAGGTTCAATGGGAATATCCTAAAAATTCACTTAAGTATGGTCGGAAAGTGCATTAAGGGGTCATTTAAACATAAGAAAGGGTCAATTTAGTGAGGACAAGTCTAGAAAAGCATGAGAGTTTGTTACAACTCTTTACAACAGTTTGAAATAAGACTTAGTAAGTGATAAAAAGAGGTTATTTAAGTGAATTATAATGAAAGGATCCTAGAAAAGTGTGAAAGTGGGTTACAACACTTCACAACACCTTTACAAGACACCCTAGAAGTCTTAATGATTCATAAGGGTCCAAGACCTAATGTGAATGTGTTGGCCACATTACAACATTAAATCAAGGAAAAATCAAGCCAAAGTTTGTAAGAAAGACTCGAGTGAGCGTAAAAATGTCAAACTATACATTTTTTGGTGACATATTAAGTCCCCACTTTAGTGGGAGGATGAACTTGCTTCAAAATCACACTAAAGTATCCCAACATGTATATTGAGAGGGATCCAAATGTACTCATGCTGGTAAGATGAGACAAAAATAATCAAGAGGGATGATCAAGCCCCTAGAATCATGATCCCATGGAAAACTAAACATAAACACAAAGGAACACACATGAAAATGATGAAAAAGAATGAAAGAAAGCTTTGATCATTTTTCCAGCCCATTGTGGATCAGATCTAGGCTATTTGTTTGGAATAAGAAATATGTACTCAATCTGGGGCAATGGAACTCATGGTTGTCTATTGGTAGAGAAAGCCCGAGTATACTCACTCTGGGGCCACAGAACTTCTGGTTATCTGCAGGGTGAGGAGTCCACAACATACCCACTC